>JANRGW010050714.1:0-32713 GCA_024733675.1 Psilopsiagon aymara | reverse complement strand
GCTGTTCTCAGGCCACAAGTCAAAAACACAGCACTGCACCAACTACTGAGAAGGGGAAAAATGACTGCTACTGCTGAACCCAGGACAATTAGAAAGTGGTGCTCCTTTCTATTAGAAAAAAAATCAAAAAATTAAAAGGAAGCTATGCATTTTTATATGTTGTTTTCTAACTGCTTATATTTTACATCCGTTTCTTCAATTTTTTTCAAATTATTCAATGAAATTTTCATGGGCAGTGTAGCTGTGATTTGTTAAATGTCAAGAGGACAGAAAGCCTTGCAAAGCAGCATTACAGTGATTAGTTCAATTCCCAAGCTCAACATAACGAAGTGTGTTGGAGGTCACTCTTGAATTCTTTATTCCATGTAAGAATGTGCCTGCTGTATTGTGTCTGCTGCAAAGAGCTTTTCAGGGCTCTTTAGGTGAACTTTTCAACTTTGAATTCTCATTTCAAGTGAGCTTTTTGAAAGTAATGCCATCCAAATTCAAGACACAGATCACCAGGACAGGTGCTATACATAAAGCAGGTAATTAATCAGCTAAACACTCCTGTGTTCTGGTTTCAGAATAGATTTGGATCTTCTTGTGATGGCCGCTATTACCAGTATAAATAGCACATATCTGAGCAACAGAAAATTGTATTTCTTGTAGATTGTCAACCTTTTAGTAATTCCTTTACCTGGTAAACACATTAGAGTTCCTCTCTGGTTTATTTAAAAGATGTGGTTTTATGAATAGGGAGTATTGGTCCTAACCAAACTCTTTGCCCTGTGTTTCACCTCACTCTGTCAGAATAATGAATTATCATGAGACTTTCTGAAGTGCAGCTTGCACTTTTTAGTGGATGGCAAATTGCTAAAAAACAGCTGCTTATCAAGACTGAATATCTCATCTCTGGATTGATGGTGGTTATTGGAAAAAGAGACAGAGAGCAATGAACAGCCCTAGGTACCAGGAGAGAATAAATGGTAATTAAATGATGGAGACTAATAAATGCACAAGAAGGGAAAGAAGTGTGAGAAAAAGACAGATGAGATGTATGAGAAAAAAAGCAGATGAGAATAACAAACAGTAAGAACAAATAGGACTTTACCAAATAATAGCAACTGGTAAATACAGGAGAATGGTATGGTTTGCATGACAACAGATCAGGACAGGTAAGGTGAATAAATGGGGCATTAGGGGTAGAACCACAATAATAAGGAACACTACTGTGACCACTTATTCAAGGGTGCTTAAATATAAACTGACAAAAATAAAGCAACTAACTTGCCTAGAAAACATTAAAAATTACTGTCGTTCTTTATGAATTACATACATGGGTGATGAAAGTATATCTGCAGCTGAAGACATAACTGTTCTTAAAGAGTAGCATGAAGTAACCTGCTTAGAGCAGCAACTCAAGCCACCAAGGATGCAGTGACTATCAACACAGAGATATAGTACATTATGGTAAAACTTTAGAAGTCAGAGCTATACGAACAAGTGTTCGGTAGTTGGAAAACTTCTTACAAAGGTAAAACCAGTGAGAGCAACATCAGTTAAAGAACACAGTTTTAATGGCTCATATGGCTTGAAAATCACAGAGAGCTCTGCTCTCACAATGCACATTGCCGAAGTGTAAATACTGAACAATATTCTCAGAATGTTGCAGTAAGATGTGTGTTAAATCATATATTTTAGAGGAAGTTAGAAGAAATCAACCCAACTGATGAAGAGAAGGTAGCAGTTTCAGTTATCCTGCATATCCAAGAGGCTGTACATGATTCATGAATATTCAGCAAGTAGTACACTGGTATTTTTAGATCTGACACTCTGAGATCAACTGTTTCATTGGCATTTCATCCTGCCAAAGTGAGTGCCAGGACTTGCTTTTCTAAGAGAAAGTTCAAGTGGTATAGCAGGCAGGCATCAGACTGGTGGCTGAAATGCAGTAGGAAGACACCTATGAAATTGAGGACTTATTTTGAGGACTTAGCATCCAGAAGGAGCACTAGGAAGAGAGAAGAGGGTTGAAAATTACATCTGAATGTGCCCAAGGAACAAAACCTGCTCAGGCAAGGCAGAGTAACACATTAATTGTAGAATAAGTTAAATCTCCACTTCTTTGGTGTTCTGTGTTGTCCAAACCCATTAACACTCATGAGACAGGATGATTCTTCAAGGATGTTAGGTTTCTAAAGGGAACACTGATGTAACCAAATTAAAAAATGATTCATTTATACTGCCAAAATAAAAACCAGTTGTAATGAAATGGAAAGGAAATGGAATATTTATCTAGGAGTCTTTTTTACATAGTGTAAATATTGCCATCTGGACTCAGATCACTTCTAAGACTGCTCATGACACATGAAGCTGCAGATAATTCTGTTCCACTGGTATGAAAAGGTCAGAACTGTAACAGTAACACAGCAAAACCAGCCCAAATCCTGAAGTGCCTAAAGAGCAAGCATTGCCAAGATCTGGCACAGTGCTAATTCTTAGTTTATTCTTGCCTTAATCACTAGGATTAAGAATGCAAGGAAAACAGTTTATCTAGGATTTTTTTTTAAAAATGGTTACATTTTCCACCAAAATACAATGCTAATAAAAGCTTTTGTTCATTTGACTTAAAGTTTGCAAGTGAAGTACCAGACAACTCTGAATTGTCTTCTGATTAAGTGAACCTTCAACCCACATCAGTATGTAATTTAGCGTAGTTATTTCATTAACACACGATGTTCAAAACCAACAGAGGTTCCAGCTCCCAGCACTTTGGGGAGCGTACTAAATGGCTTTGCACAGCAAATTCCAGCTTATTTTTTGGCTCAATGTGTACCTCTGTAATTAGATATCTTCAAGGGTTTCTGAAGAGGGAGAAATCTCTAAGGTATCGGCTGTTTCAGCTCTCCTGCAAGTATATAGTAGACCTACTGGCTTCAGTATGATTGCTACTTGTGAGAAAAAGCAGCAAAGATTGAGCATTAAGGATGATTCCAGGGAAGAAACAACAGTCTAAACATCTTTTGCTGCAGATAGTTTGATTTATAGCACATTACTATTATACATTTGAACTCAATATCTGTTTCATAACTAATAGTTATTAAGGGATGTGAACATTAAAAATAGCTATGTTATCCATAATGATTGTCTACAATTGTACTGTAATCCCTACTAGATTGTGTCTCAGCATCTTATTCCCCTATGAGAAGAGTGTCCCTCTGAGAGACTAGTAATTCTGTCTTTAGCAGTGGCAAATAATGAAGGTTTAGAGAAAAGTTTCACACAGCAACTATATATGACATCTCCTTGAAGTAGTCATCAACATCCAAATATTTGTGGCTTATCTTTTTTTTTCTTTCTTTCTTTTTTTTTTTTTAAATTTGTTTAGTGGATTCGATCACTTCTCTCATCTTGTCATAAATGGTATCACTTCAGACAGTGGAAAATTTGGGCAAAAATAAATTTTGAGCCAATGATGTTCCTCTGATATTCTGTTAAACACTGATATATATATATATAAAAGCTAGAATTCCTCCAGCTAATAAACATATGAAATTTGTGTCCTAGATAATTTACTTGATTCTGTAGAGGAATGAAGAATCAAATAATTTCAGAGTGGGTAATTGTAAGATTTCACCGGTGTGATAATATTCTTATTTAAGGGGACAGCAATGTAATATTTGAAAGACTCTATAGATGGCAGTATTGGAGAAGACTTGCCCGTGGCTAAAATAAACCCAGTGTTGATTACAATAATTCCATAAATTTAAAATTATTCAGCAGTTTTCTTGAGGGGGATTAGTATGTGCCACATACTTTCATAAAATCTATTAAAATATTTTTTCTTGACTTTAAGGCATCATTGTGAGTGCTACTGCCCTTTTCATAAAGAAATAAGTTAATAGAGTTCTTCAATTACGTATTACTCTCTGAATTCCACAGCTATAAATACTGCATGTTGGCGTACAGCTCTTAAAGAAATTAAAGCAAATGTAAAGAGTTTATCATTGTTCTATCTCAATTTAATGAGATACTTGTCAAGGAATAGTTATTTCTTTGATGAACAAATGACAAACACCTTCCTTTGGCCATGTTTATCAGCTCAAGTCAATTTCCTTATATTTGATAACAAATTCCATTATTCTGATACAAAAAATACAGCAAATTTTTGAAAATACCTGATAAACTGTCAGAAAAGAAAAAATAATGAGTGTTCTGTAACTAATCCTTCTTTACAGTCATGATGAATGAGTGAAAAGATGGAAGAAACTGATTTTGGAATAATTTTTACTATAAAGGACTTTTTCTTTCTACATAGTCTAGAACTATACTTGACATATTTTGATTGCTATTGTAAGACAAATTAATTCTCAGTAAGACTTAGCTCAAGACTTTTACATGGCAAGACACCTTATGTACAAACACTTAAGCACACATAACATTCATACATGTATATGCTGGATTTATCTGACCATACAGTTAGACTTGCTGGCTTAATGCATTAACTATTTCATAGCTATTATTTGGAAACTTGTGTTTCTGTTTTTAACCATTGAAAGGACAACTGCAGCCACTTATTAGCTTTGTTTGAGCCTCCTGTTTCCATCAAGCTTTCCTCACAGCTTGAAGCTGCCAACTGCAGTAGGTCTTGCTTGCTGTTATACCAACCAGGCCCATGTGGATAGCCTGGAGATTCTAAAGCATCTCAGTAGCAAGTCACAAACATATTTAAGTAACTGAATCCTGTCTTATGTTATATTGAACATAATAGGTATTTTCATGCTAAATGTGTCTTAATGCCAAAATTAATCCCTATTTCCCTGACTTAATTATTCTCAGAAACACTATGCAGAATACCAGCTTCCTTGCACTCCGGTTCTCCTCAAAGCACACTTTCACTGTTGTTATACTGAATCCGGTCCAAAACGTAAGTGAAGATCTCAATTTGAAACTAGATTAACAAAATCATAGATATCTAATTCTTTTCCAGTTGCTTTATTAGGCTACACTGAAATACTCACAGTCTCACCCCATGCCCTAGTCCTTAGAAAATTGAAGGCTTTCAGTGCCAAAATGGTCGCAGTGGAGAAATGTCAGACTGGGTGTTTCTTCTTGCAAGTTTCATATTGAAAGCATCTTCAGAGATTTCAGTACCTGGAGCAAGCTTACTACCAAATGCAGGAATGGGTTCAACAATTGTAGATTTTTTTTATATCCCATTTTCCTAATTGAGTAGTGATTAAGCATTCACTTTCACTATAATAATGCAAATATTTGAACCCATGCATATGTCATATCCTCAAAGAAAATAATAACCACTGAAGGATTGGGTATGTAGGCTTTTGAGGGTTTGCTTCTATGGTCTGATCTCTTCTAGGAAATTTTTGTTTACTAAAATATTCATTGGACAGCTGAAATAGAAATTACCTTTATTCTGGCTGTGATATCCACATCCTCAGATGCAGGAGGATCAAGTTCAGATTTCTAGTCCAACTGATTTCCTAGTGCCAAGGTTTCATATTTGCTCCTATCATGATTTGTTGGCTCATATAACTTATTCTTTGGTGCTCACATCTTAATATGTGTCGTACTGAAAGACTGAGATCTACTGTTTTGACTTTGGCTAGTAATAGCTATTTTAGGCTTTGGAAGACCAGATGACTCTTTAGAGATTTAGCCATATGCTCCTCAGTGTTACTTCTTAGATAATTAGATGTCTATTTAGCTTACAATAAAGATTGCAACTCCACTACAATAAAATCAAACAGATCTGTAGACTTCACTTACAAAATTGCAGTCTTCTGTTACACTATTGCTCAGAGTAACTATTGCCTCATTTTCTCCTCTTCAGGGACAGCAAGGATTATAATGGCTGCAGGTCTGGCAAAATTACAGCTTTCAGGAATACATTGTTCTTATAGAATCATAGAATCATATTCAAGTTGTGTTAATTTATACTTCCATTAACATGCTCTACTTCTTAAAAAAATGGAAGTTGGGCTATATTTTTCCTCTTTTTTTCTTTTTCTTTTTTTTTTTTTTTTTGCTATATATGGATTATTAGTTTACGAATTCTGAAAAATTAGGTTTTCAAAGATTGAATAAAAAGTGATAATTCATTAAAAAATCCATCTAGATAAGGTTGACTTTTTTTTTTTTTTTTTTTTCAGTTTTTCCAAGTGTTTACACAGGAAAAGGAAAAATCCGTCTATGCAACCTCAGAAATCTTTGAGCTACAGCCTTCAGCAAATTGCATCTTAAGATTTCCACATAGCCATATTTGCCATTGTTTTCCAAAACTAAAAAAAAGTGTCTGACAGAGCTGCTCACTTTCTCTCTATGAATGAATGTAACCATTGAAAATTTCTGACAGAGCAGTTTGAAGCTTTCAGACAGTTGTTTACTGCTAATGAGCTGCTAAAGCACTGCAAGTGCCAGGACCCTGAGCCCATCCTTCCATCACTTCCTGAGGGTTTGTCTGCTTGGTTGCAGAGCTGGCTTAGGGATGGGGCTGGTGTCTGGTCTTGAAGACAGTTCTGCTGAGGAGCCTGAGCAGGGGTTTCCTCCTGCCTTGCTTTAGGTGCAGATTGTAGAGGCTCCTGCCCTTTATCCTTTGCTGAGCTACACTGCAGGGATGCAGGAGCATCTGAAGTGTTGATCTAGACCTGGACCCTGACCCACAGACTGATTTGCAGGCTTGACCTTAACACCTGCCTCATCACTGTGGAACTGCCTGCTTATCTGGCCTCTGGAGCTGTCCTGGTTGCTTCCCTGACCCCTCCTGCTTGCCTTGCTCTGGGCAGGGCCCTTGCTGAAGAGGTCTTTGCCCTGCCAGGCATGTCATAACTCTGGTTTCCTTCTTGTTGAAAACCCTTATTTCCCTTCATATCCTTTGGCAGTTTCAAACTCTGCTGAATTTTGACTCCTAACTCCATCTATGTTCCACTCGGTCTCTGTATTCCTGCTGGGTGGCCCATCCCTACTTCCACAGCCTCTTGTGCTTCCATCTTGGATTTTGAGCTGTTGCCTGTCATACTTTCCATGGTAGGTTTCTTTGACATGCTGAACAGCAAAATGTGAAAATAATGTGATGTAATGCCATTAAAATATAGACTGGGATGTGTTCAAGCAAATCTGTTTCAGTGGTGAAAATTGAGCTGCAAGAATGTAACCTGAAAAGCTTTGATCATAACAGCAGTCATATAGGATACATGAGTGTTACACGGCTGATCAAATGAGGATAGCAGGAGATACCTGGATAGCAGAGGGGAAGAAAATCATGCTTCAGCAATAGTACTTGCAGAAACTTTGTGTTCCCATAGCTCTAACTGGTCTAAAGGGATTTAGCGTTTCTCTTGGTACCATTTAGAAATGTGTAGCTTCATCACATACTACTACTCAGCTTAGAGAAGTGGGTCGTTAATCAGGTACAGAGCAGAAATATTTGCTTAAATGCCTGTTGTGTTTACACTACACCACACAATGCTGAGCACCCTAGTGAGTAATGCAGTAGTTACACAACACAGGTCCTACAAATTCATCTTAGAGGATTAGCAAAGACATCCATTCACTTCGTTTATTTAAGCAAAGAGTTTCTCTGAAGTAAGCATATGTAACACAGGAAGTTTAGCTGAGCTTATTTTCTTATCTTGGGTGGGAAAAGTTTATTGCCAAGAGAGCAACAGTAAAGTACCCGGGCATTTTGCATATGCATGTCATAAAAGCAAATTGAAAATCTTAAATTGTCTTATTCTTCACCTTGTCTATCTATAGATGCAATTTTGCAAAATTGAACTTTCATACTGACCATCTTTGTGCACTGCAGCAGAGCTAAAGCATTCTGTTCCGAGATATGGGTGTACATTTTCATTTCTCTGTCAAGTCAGACTTCCTCCATGTATACAATCAGCACTTACAGGATCTAAAGATAATTTACAAGAAAATTAGAAGGCATTCTAGTACTTCCTGCAGTTAGTCCTGCAGTGTTGTTTCAAAACATGTTGCTTTCTGACATTAGTTAGGATATATTTATTTGGAATAAAACACCTTTTTGCCAAAATGTGAATAAAATATTTTCATCTTGGAAGTCTCAGAATGAACTTCAATAAACAGAGCATTTTATTTGGTATCTACCAATCAGAATAATACTTGCTTTCTAAAGCGTTCAGACATCTGCTGAAGATACAGGTGTTATTTTTTTATTACTCTGTTTACAATGTAAAGCCATGGATTTCATTCATTCTCTGAGTGATACTATAAAATTACCTTTTTTCATCCTTGTTCTCTCTCTGCTCCAAGGCTTTTTATCTTAGCAATCTTCCCTTCATATACCTTACAATGATAAGCAATGCAACATTTCAACCCTGCTGCAACTGAACATTTTGCTTTCACACTAGTCTTTGTCCATGCTTTCTTCACAAGCAGTGAAGAAATAACTGCACTGACAAAGTGAGACTGAATCTGACACAAAGACTTTCAGATACCTCATTGTTCACTTCACCTGGCATGACCTTTTAAGCAGCAGCATATTTTAACGCAAGATTGACCACTGTGGCACAGTTACTCCATATGTAAGTCTCACTGTGCAAAAATTTGTTAAGAGAAGGCTGACTTCTAAATGATGCATAAAGCAAAAACGTCTTTGCACAAAATGGTTCATTTTTTTCTGATGGATTTTTAAATAAGGAGACACCAGTATAGGGATTAGATTTTTAAATACTAATGGAGAATATTGTCTCTTATGCATTTAAAAAATTAAAAGCAGCTAAATATCCATATGAAAATTATTATTTTGTCTTTTGATAACATTCTAGTGATACAAGTCACATAAACTGATATGCTCTAGGAAGTTGTATTACTGTTTATCTTCCAGAGTAATTGCTGCTTTTAAAACTATTGTTATTTTGTTCAGCTTTTAAGTATATATGCCAGGAACTTCACATTTTGGACATTATGCAATATATTACTATAGACACTATGTAGCCTTGATATCGAACAGCTACTATGATGCTTAGGATGGAAGTGATTTGTTATTGGAACATGTTTGCATGAAAATGTATACGTGGGTTGAGTTACAGCTCATCAAAAGCCTTATTCTGATCATTTAAGCATTTCATAAATCCTTACAGGCATTCAGAGAGTAAAACTTACTTTTAGACTTGCTGAGAATTTGTGATGCTAAATCCATGCACCTTCCTCAGAAGTATTAACTGTGATCCATTGTGGGAAATAAACAAAGAAAAAGCCAGCTGTATTGTTAGTACCTATTCAAGAGACATCCTCAAGTCATATGCTGATAACAAGTGAGTGATCTGGATCCTATACAGTAGTGAATCTGTCTGCTGGACTCAGTCCACGAGGAACATTTTGAATCCTATCCTGAGAGAGGTGGTGTGACAAATAAACAAATTAAAATATCTTGCAGCATGCTGGCTGCATACCAATCAAATAACTAAGTTCCATTTGTGATACGCAATACAAGGTGCAACTGGATGGCCAGTGCATTCACAGTTCAGAAAACCTGAGCGTGGAAAGATAGTATAAGGTTGACTAGGAATGCACTATGAGGACACCTTGAAGGTATATTTGACTTCAAGGAAGTTACTATAAAACTATGAAATTAGAAGGGCAAAAATGAAAAAAGCTGTTAGCCTCCCTGAAGAGAAACAGCATAGCTTCAGCAGGAAAACTGAAAACTGAGGGGAGAAGCACTTAGAGTGCAGGAATTTAGTGCTGCTGATAACTAAGTGACAAGAAGGGCCTATCTCACAGAAGTCTAAATATACCCTCTACATCTAAATAGCTAGATTTATTCCTATGAACCCACAAATACAACAAACTAGCAAGCACTCGATAATGAATTAGCTAATAACTAACGAAATTATATCTCAAATATATAATGTTGTTATAATGGGAAAAACTGGAAACAGTTTCAAGTGACATAAACAGCATAGAAGAGTATAATCATTCATCAGTTGGCTGAAGTTTAACCAGCTCAGTTTCATAGGGGTATATAAACAATCAGTGCTGAGTAGAAGAGGTAAGACAGAACGATGAAGTTGTGTATAGCTCAAAAGTGTACTTTGTAACTTCACTGTAATTGTGCTCCATTTCAGCATAAGATAGGAGAATTTGAATGATGAAGCATCTCGGCATAATTATCCTAAGAAAAAATTTCAGCAACAATTAATGAACACATTCTACTTAAGTTGTGTATTCTTTTTACATGTACAGCAGTTCCTTAGAAGTACTTCACGAAGGTTTTCATCTGGATGGTGAAGAAATGAATGCTTATTCTGATTCCTGCAACAGTGCTTTACATTTGAATTTCTAAACAATGTAAAATTTGCACTTACATTTATTTGAAAATGAACATTAACAAGATCATATTTATTTGCATTACAATTATGGGATTGATTGCTAATGAAACTAAGGCACATAGAAGACAAAATGGCATTGATTTGCTATTATCTGTTTTATTTTGCATCTGGGTTATTTTTAGCCTTTGGGAAGGGAAGGATTGCAAGTATTCTGTACAGCATTTATGAAATATACAAAATACCTGCAAACAATTAGTGCCATAAAAATGGGGGAAAAAAAAACCAAACCAACAAATAAAAAAACCTTTCAGAAGACATTTCCTCTTGTATTTTTCAGATATTTCCATTAGTGATCCATCTTTCAGAAGTAATGAATCATCATGGATGTCATTTGCACCCTTTTATATCCGGCATAAAACCCATATCAAACTGCAGTTTCAGCCTCTATCTCCAGATGGTATCTTGTTTTACACTGCACAGCATTTGGGTACTCAGTCAGGTAAGAACCTTCCAGCTTGCTGGTATCATACATGCAGGTACCTTTATTTTGAATAAAGGCAGTATATTGAAGTGATTCAGTCTCTGTGACTCACTGTCCACAGGGACTGGGTTTTGAACTTTGAATAATCAAGTTCGTCAGAAAAAACATAACAAATCATAAACAAGAAGAAGCATAACAAAATTTTGGACTAGCCCAAAGCCATCAAGTATTTAAAGAAGTAGTTCAGGAAACCATTTTCCCCTGAAAAGTACCTCTAGCCAGCTTTACAGCAGACATTTACTGATACTGATCCCAAAGTTTCAGTGCAGCTCCCCTAGGAATCACTGTCCGGGTTGGCTCAGTGGTTTAAAACGACCATAAATAAAGCAATAAAAAAACTGACCAGAAAAAGTTCAGTGAAGGTGAACAGACTGTCAGAGATTTATGAGCTTTATTGCAAGTTTAACTTTGTATTACATAATGCTGAAAATCTTGCTGGGGCAGCATGCAAAAACATGCAAAAGTTTTGCATTTGCCAGCTATGCAGGGTGAAAAACAAATCTAAATAAGGTATTTCCACTATTTGTAGAAGTATTTTAAACTTTGCTGAGCCATGAAGTCATGGAACACCAGCTTGGAAAACACCTCGAGGGTGATCTGGCTCAATCTTTCTTTACATAAAAAGTCTATACCACATGTCCCATTACCCTGTCCTGCTGAATCTTAAAAATATCCAATGTTGGGGTATCCACCACCTCCCTGGGAAGATTATTCCAAAGGCTGATTGTTCTCATTGTGAAAAACTTTTTTCTTGTGTCCAACCAGAATCTCCCCAGTAGTAACTTGTGCCTACTACCGCTTCTATTTTCCAAGTGATTCCTTGTAACATTGAGTTACAAACTGAGTTAACATTCCTAAAACTTCATGGCATGAAAATATTATTTGCCAATCAGTGTATATACATTTAAAAATGTAGTCGTTAAGGTGTAAATCTGTTATAATTACTTTATTAACATACTTTACATTGCATTTATGTGGTACCTTTTTCAGCAGAAGCATTACATACCATAACATGAACTTAGAGCAAAATCAAGGAGCATCTTTTGCAGAACCAGGCTTTTGTATGACAAAAAAAGTTACCAACTTCTTATTCTGTACACAGATGTTTTAACAGGCTGATTTTTGGTAACACTGATAACACATCATACACTGCTGGCAACTCCCATTTGCTTTGTTCTAATTTCAACCACATGCAGAGAACAGCTTCAAAGAAAAATACATTGCATATCTGTAATACGAATACATTTATTTGCAATGAACTCCCATCTTCCACAATGAATCTTTCATAATTCTATCACTTACAGGCCAAATTCTGAGATTCTCAGTGAACAGTTCTCTCCTGTATAAACTAAAGCATTACATGGGCCATGAAAAATAGAAGAGAAAAAAAGATCTCTCTCAAAAGAATAGTCAGAGGTCAGGGAAGCAGCTAGCATATAAAGAAATCAAGTATCTCTTTGGAAGCATCAAAGAGAGTGCTAAGTCTGTTTAACTTGGACAAGGAGTGTTTTAGCATGACCATGCCTTCATTCCGTTGCCATTCATGAATGTTTAGTTTGCACAGGAAGAAATATTTTCTTTAAATCATTTTCTAGAATCATAACAATTTCATTTCAAATAAACTTCATCTTCTATAGAGTAATTAAATTTCTTTACAAATTCCCTACTTCCATTTTCACTGTCCTGAAGTTTTGAAAGATTTGGGAAAAGCTAATAGTCTGGGTCTTTTTATTTGCCTTCATATAATCCTGTCAAATCCAGATGGAATTAGACTGATGAAAGACTCAGAAGTATTCTTAGTAGCCAGCAGATGTGAAAGAGCTTTCTGTCGGGCATTAGTTTAGAAAGCACTTTAGATAAAGCCTTTTCTCCTACAGTTATATAAGACTTAATAAATTGATTCCCAAAATCACAGGACTTTTTTAAAAAATTCCTTTTTAATAGGAAGTAATTAGAACCCCTTTTTTTCCTCACTAGGCAATGCTGTTATTTTTTTTTTTTTTAAGAAATTAGCTCTGATTACGCAACCAATTTAGCAACAATACTGAGTGGCACAGCTGTACATTGGATTGGCTTGTCACCCATGTAAACACTAAACTGGGACCTTCACTTTAGGGGGATGCCCCTGCCGAAAAATCCTCCAGTCATCAAAAAAGAGTCTTTAGTAGGTGAAGAAATAAACATGAGAATTCCACCAAGACATTTTCTTCTTGCTTTGTTCTTTTCAAAGAACATTACATGCATTTATAGAAAGGGTGGTTAGGTGGCTATTCTCCTTAGTCCTCTAACAATGTGATTCCTTCAGTACACAAGTTTGAACACCTGGCATATTGGCATAAAATGGAGAACATCCTATGAATCTTTATCTGTTAGAAGAATTTCCTGTAATTCTGTCAGTCATTGGTTTTCTCCCTTCGCCAGCTGTTTCTGAATGTGTATTATGGACTTAAGTCTGGCAGTACTGATTTCTGCAGGCCCTGAGAAAACCATTTCCAAAGTTTGGCAAAACTTATGTGGCTGGCTACATTAGTTATAAGCTGGAAAGAAACCCCAATAAGTGAACTGTGTAAGAAGATCTTAGTTTGGAAACTTTCAGAAATAATGACAATGGGACTTCTTCCCCTTGCTTTGATTACTTGCTTTATGCCAATGAGGTAAAAACGTAGGAGATACAGACAGCTGTATGCGGTGTTTCTGAGTTCTCTGCAGATAATACAAAATTCTTGTGGAGTTCAGCAGAGTGTCAGTGAAAGCCAGTCCAATTCACATTTTCTCAAGCGCAGTGTATCCTATTTCTACCAACAAAAGTGTGATAGCTTTTAATTCAGATAGCGTTTGCCAGATGCCCATCAACAGCTTGAACAATGAATAATTCAGTCCATTTACATAGCAACCACTCCATATATTTGGAGGCCTTGGCAATCTGGCTAAAAGTGAGTAAGAAGCATTACTTTTTTGTTGAGTCACAGCCTTACTGAAGCTCCACATTTGTTTATGAAGGTGGATTACGCTGCGGATTGTCTGCACTGTTCCGAAGTCCAGGCCAGGGTGATGGAAAGGTTTGCTCCCCGATGAGATGAGAGAGAACAGATATACTGGGTGACTAAGAAGGAAGCCAGGTTAATAGACAGAAAGGGATGACTCATGCTGAATTAAATACTAAACATTCGGAAGAGCAACACTCTGTCTCTCTTTAACATGATTGTGTTACCTTGCTGGTCTGAAAAAAGCCACAGAACTTCAACTCCAGATATCTAAAGCATTTCACTTTAAAACCCTGAAGCATGAAAATCAAAGATGGCCAGCACGGGGGTGTGATATCTGCAGTTTTCTAAGACACTGCTTATGGCAAAAACTGAATGATGGAACTCAAATGGGATAAGTGTTGTTTTTCCTAATCAGAAATAAATTTATTATCCACCCACTTTCAGAATGGGGTGGTTAAATCTTCTCTCTTGGCAGCCATGTTTCTTTAGATAGCAGGGACATCATTTCTGCTTTGTCACTAGTTTTGAGATCATTTCTATAGAAATTATCAACATAAGAAGCAGAACTGCCAGTTACCCATGTGACATCCCCATTGTCCTGAAATCTGTTGCATATGAAGTGTTGTTGCTACCTATTTGCCACTGGCAAGCAAACCAAAATTATGACTGGTATATTGAGGTTGCTCAAGGAAGGTTGCTTCTAGCTCCTGAGATATGCCAGGGTGACAGTGGTGACTAAAGGAAGCAGAAAAACTTTCTTCACCAAGGAAAGCATTTTTGATAGGTGGGGCTGAATGGTCTGACCTATAAATAGATAATCACCCACACTTTCTAGAAGCATGAGCATCACACTGCCTGCTGGATTCTTCCAGATTCCAGCTACACCGTTCTGCAATGGGGTGGTGGTCCAAGTGGAAGAAACTTGCTGCTAACTTACAAGTTCTGGCCTTGTGCTAGAGGATGGAAAGGTGAGGAAAAAGCAACAGAAGGCATAGACTGAGGCCTTCAAACATAGCTCCAGAGATGCCATCTCAGGGCTCCGAAATGGCTGAAAGAACCAAGTCTATAGATGTTCTGTAACCAGGAAACCACTGCCTACAGCTCTTGAGACACCTTACCCTGCAGAAGCTGCTGAAGCACTGATTTCATCAAAGCGTCTCTTCCAGAATAACACAGAGGCTTCTGCTTAGTAACACAGGATGAGAAAAACAACAAGCATCAGCTGTCTTACAGAGCTTTATAAAGAAATACAGAACTGCAGTAGTCCAGGAACTCATCAGTGAGTTTTGAGCAAAGAGGGAGCCTTTATGGAGACTTGCATCTCTGTATCACTGGGGACATGACACCTGCATAAAAAAGGTGAATGTCACTGACCAGAACAGTGCATTCACTGCTCCCAGTGTTACTTAAAAGAATGTTTCGGAAGCTTCTTTGGCTTTACAAAGTAGTGGGTAATCCTTCTTATTGTTAATTGGTGGTGAAATGTGGGAATAAATTCATGTACTCTGGCAGCTAAAAAGGCTTTGCCTCATATGCATACACATGGACCACAAGGGTACACTTTCTGTCACTGTGGGGAATCGACCCTGAAAGAGTAATGTTAAAAACACCAGGACACCCTTCCTGCCATGCTCTGTCCACCTAAGATCCTCTGACATCATATCCAGTCCTCCTGGGAAATGTATGGCATTAGGCAGGTTTGATAGTGAAGGCTGTAATGGCCTCTGCAAAGATCAGCTTTACAGCCTCGTAAATTTAACACTATCACATCTGCTACATATGGTAGTACTTCTGGCACGAATTGGACATCCCAAAATATGAGTGCAGCATTCCAGCATGCGTTCCTAACTGTACAAAATTTTGACACATTATGATGTGAATTTCCTGTGGAAACATAAAAACACAGTGACCCACCACTGCTTAAACATGATCCTTTCTCAAGATGGGGACATAAATACACACAGTCCTGTCTAGATGAAGGCTGAACATGGAAGGGCATTGTCACCATTTGGGGAATTTAAAACTTGACTGTCTGACCGTAGCTAACTTGTTTACAGACTTATGTACTCATGCAGAATAGCAGCAAGCTGAAAATTTTTGTGATGCATTCAGAATTAATCATTGTATGTCAAATCAGCAATTTTCAGAATTCATCATCATAAGTCATATAAACAGATGTCATCATAGATAATCCAGATCTCACAGTAGTAGTCAGATACATTTACAAGAGACTCCTCATAAACTCCCAGTTTTAGAAACTTGATGGCTGAGGACATGGAGTTGACTTGGCTTCAGGGAGTGCTGACATCTGATACAGAAGCAGGTAAGACCTGCTCTGGGGACTGTTTTGGACTGCTGGTTTCTACTGCGGAATACAGATAATCCACCCTGATGTGGAGCAACTTTGACCTTCAGTTATCTGGTGAAAACCCTGAACTAGGATTTACAAGTAAAAGCGCTATTTTATCTCCAGAACAGTTCCTTAAGATAACACCTGCTACAAAATGCCTATCCTCTGAGAAGACAAGGAAACAAACTTTAATCATTTGGGCTGCATAAAAACCCCTCTTCTCTTTATTGAAACAGGGAATATGAGGAAGGAAGGAGCATCAGAACAGAACTGAATGCTATAACTATTGAAGATTTTGTTCAACACCCAGAATCTTGAGATGTTGCAGTTTCTGGCCTCACCTAAGCTACACTAGCCTGTATCCAAAGAACATTCAACCTTATTGATAAAGATTGCCCTACAGTTCCTTGCACACCAGCCCACAGGCTGGGCAAACACTTGTGTGCAAAAGAAAAGATCATTGAATGCCTACCTCAGATGTCCCTCTGCTTTTGTTTTTTTTCGACACTACTGATGGGGATAAACAGTCTGTATTGGAGGAGATGCTAATCTGAAAAGCTGCAAAGTTGTGTGTCCTGTGCCCTTTCTAGTATTTTCTAGAAAGTACAGACCATAACACCTAGTCCAGAAAAACTGAGTATGTCACCTCTTTCTGAGGCAAACATCCTCAGAAAGGTCTTTGGCTCTAGTTATGTTTGTATAGGACAAGTTTGAGTAATGCTAAAACTAGAACAGTGTTCATGGCCTCCCATATTGAACTGTGCAGAGGGGAAATTCAGTGGCAAGAATGTTGCTTGTTTAAAATAACGATGTAATCCTTACCATGGTATAGGCCTGCACAGGCTTCAGCTGTGCAAGCTGACCCTCAGAAACAGGGACAACTGAGCCCCCTTGTTGAAAATGTCACTGGTTGCTAGAGTGAAGAGAAAAAAAGCCCATAATTTGCCTTCACTTTGAGAGGCAGTTTCATGGACACTGAGCACACAGCACTTTATTGTCCCAAAATGTTTTCAGCCAGTTGTCCCTGGGTAGAGTCTATGGCATGATAAACTTCATGAAGAAATACTGAGCAGAACATGGGATCAACATCCACATGATTAAAATTTATCTCAACACTGCTGTTCTTCCCAAAGACTAAAATAGCAAGTCATCTGTGAAAAGAGGGTCTAAGCAAGGCGGTAAGAAAGTGCCTTGAGAGCCGCAGGGAGAGTTGAAAGTGGAAATTGTCACTGTTTTGTTCATAACTAGCAGAAAAGGAAGCTACTCCAGCTTGAAGAGAGGCCTCAAATATGTGCTATACCATAATCCAGAGGACTCAGCCATAATCTCTTTACATTGCAGAATGCAAATACTATACAGTGTAATGTAACTCAGATTTCCTCTCACAGTAAGACACTCAAACTGACTGCAAGTACCCTAAGGATTAAGGTCCTGATAAAAGCAATGGACAAGCAGGTTACATACACTGCTCAAACAAACAAGAGATTAGTCCTTCCAAACTATGCAATGACAAATAAAGTAAGCTTAAAGCCACATGTCTGAGCAACAGAAACCACAAGTTAAGGTAATTATTTTCTGAAAAAAGGCAGAAACAAATAAGGTACTCAAAAAGAACACTAATAACAGATAATCACAACTGGAATTAGCCAGCTACACGGAAGTGCCTGCCGGTTTTGGACTGGAGCTGAAAGAAGGAAGAGCCTTCTCATTCTTCCCATGGGTGTCTGGGGCAGGGAAGGTGAGGCACTATGCATGTGCTCTACAGCTGCTAACACACTGAAACATCTTCCCCTGAACCTGAGCACCTACTGAAAACAGAGGTACAATTTTAGTAACTTTCACAAGTCTCCAGTAAATTAAGCCATTCATTTTTAACTTCACTAAAGGCAGTGTAACTTAAGGATTAGGAATACTCAAAAATTAAACCCTCAAGAAAGCAAACTTCATCATTCTATTAACAGGTTCTCCCTTAAGAATGCTGAATCTTTAAGGAATTGCACTTTCCAAATTCAAAATTATTTCTTCATTAGTAAAATACTACATGAAACTCAAGTTTTACTAGTTATTTGGAACAAATGTTTACATTAAAATTCAACAAACATTATTTATCAATTTAACTGCTGGATTTTTAAAAAAAACCCAAAGAAACCAAAAAAACCTAAATCCTGCTGGCTCCTATTTCCAAATGCAATATAAGAAAAAGTTAAATTTCACAGGCAAGTATCAAAAAGTTTGCAAATGTGACTCCCACTTCCAGACCCTTCTGCTGTCCTCTTCTGTCCCCTTGTCACCTTCTCCTATTAAACTCTGTCTCTGCCCTTACTTTAGTATCAGCTCCTGCTTCCTAACCATTCCTAGCTTTTCTTCATGTTTGTAGGCATACTTCAGAGTGGTATTCTCCTTCTACATTACCTGTAAGGCCAGATACACCAATAGTACAAGAAAAGCTAACTCTCTCCTAATATTTCTTGTCATGGAGGCCTCCTTTCAATAAAAGGTTCATCTGTTCCTACAGCTGCCAGATCATTAAATTCAAAACATCCCTGCTACACAAAGCAGCTGCAGAGAAAGCAGAGTGTTTGGTGCAAACAAACCTTCAGTGCATGAAACTGACAGATCTATCAACCTTTATTCAGCATAGAGAAATTAAGAATACTCCGGCATTTGTAACTGCCAAAACTTGATTCTTTTTCATGGGCACACCAGCTCACACTCCCTGGCTGCCAACATGATCCCCTTCTTTCCTAGCTCACAGTTACCTAGCCCCTGAACAAGGAAAGCATTTCAGAAGGTTGGGCTTCTTACTTTGAAGCAAACACAAACCCAGTTTCCAATAATGAAAAAAATAAAGGGACACAAGCAGCTCATCAGGGAACATTCCTCTTTGTGTTATTTAGACATGATGATGATACAAGACTGCTGAAATTAGTTACTGATTTGAAGCACAGGTATGAAAGCATCAGGATTAGGAATTTGCTGTTCTTCAAGTGTGCCATCTCTAAAAATTAAAACTATTTTATCCTGCTTGTTACAGGTGACTTCCTATGTATATCATTAGTAAATGGATTTATACAGTTACGCTACAATCTTGGAGACAAAACAGTCATCCTACAGACCTTTCAGAAAGTCTATACAAATGGAAGCATATGGCATTCACTCAGAGCAGGAAGAGTTGGCAATGAAGGCTACTTGGACCTGGATGGTGTGAACATTACTCACAAAGCTAGTCCTGGAATGAATGCACTAGACACGCACACAGACTTTTTTGTTGGAGGGGTGTCCTCCTTAAACAGTGTTAATTCAATGGCAGTAGAAAACGAACCCACAGGTTTCACCGGTTGTATACGAGAAGTTGTTATCAACAACAGAGAACTGAAGCTTACTGCGACTGATCCCACAGGTGGAGCCAATGTTGGTGACTGTGATGGAACAGTGTGCGGGTACAAAGTGTGCAAAAATAATGGAACATGTCAAGTTGAAAACTCAGGCTTTTCTTGTTCTTGCCCACAGGAGTGGACAGGGAGCACATGTGAACAATCTATACACTGTTTACAACACAGGTGTGAGCCTCAGGCTCTCTGTATTCCTCAACCTACTTCATTTTCATATTCCTGCATGTGCGCACTAGGCTGGTCAGGTAAATACTGTGATAGCAAAATCCATTTTTTTATAGCAAAGTTTGTTGGCAACTCCTACATCAAATACATAGATCCTGATTATGGAAAAAGAGACCTCCAGTATAGCCGTATTTCTTTAAATTTTACTACCAATCAATCTGAAGGCTTAATAGTATGGATGGGGAAAGGTGAAGATGAAGATAATGACTTCCTTGCCATTGGTCTTGCCAATGGAACACTAAAAGTTGTGATTAATCTTGGGGAAAGAATCTCTGTTCCTCTAATTCATAGCAATTACTCCTCCTGTTGTGATGACAGGTGGCATTTCGTTACTGTAGTTCAAAACCAAACTTGCATTAAGGTTTACCTTGATGAGGAGCTAATTGTTTTTGAAGACATTGATCTACACAGAAAATACACTGCTTTAAACTATGGTGGTATTTGTTATTTTGGTGGGTTTGAAATTGGCAGGGAAGTCAATACAGTCACTACAGGGCTTTTTCACAAGGAATTCATTGGTAAAATTAAAGATGTTGTGCTCTTCCAAGACTCCAGGAAGATTCAGCTCATGAAAGCAGAAGGGTATAACGTTTACAATGGAAATTACAGAAATTAATTGAAAAACTGTTAAAAGAGATAAATTTTCTTTTCCTTCTTTTTCTTGTGGTAGCAGGCAGTGTAAGAGTCAGGAACTAATGTGAGCAAGCACTTAATAATTAACCCTTTTTTTTATGTTGAGTATTAATAGCATACTTAAAATGTCATCAGATGTTTTACTCAGAACATTATTCCTACATAGTCCTTAGTATTTACTTTAAAATAACTAGGAAGTCTGAGGTTTTTTTTCTTTATTGTTCTGGAAATAGCTGTGTAGACAAACAGGTATTAATTAACTTATAAAGCCAACTGTCACTCCAGTATTAACTGCTTGTTGCTTTATGAGCAGACAACTTACCTGTTCCTCCAAAACTCATAAATTCCATTAGAATGAAGAGTTTCTCTTACAACATTTAAACATTAAGGTCAAGTGTAAGGGGGGCAGGAGGGAGGGAGGAAGAGGGGATGAAAAGGTATACTTGGGGTAAAAAGCTCATATTTATTCCAATGAGTTTTGTGTTGTTTTGTTTTGTTTTTTTGTTTTTTTGTTTTTTTTTTTTTTTTTTTAATAAATCACATCTGTAATTACTTTAAGTCCACAATTACTATTCTAGGCAACAAAGTTGTTCTCCCTCCCAGCTGAGTTTCTATCCATTAGGTACGCATTTATGCAAAAGGACAGAACTTAAGCCTGTCTTCACACTAAAATATTCCCTTTGAAGAATGATCTTAAGAGCACAAAATGTATTTCACTTAATTACTGAAGATAATAAAACATACCTGACAGTTTTGCACAGCAGAGGTCTCCCTCATTTGACTACAGAAAAACTTTTTGGTTTAATCATTCACACCCGGAATATGGAACCTGGCTGTCTGCCTACAACTAACTTTAATTCCTAACAGCTTGAAAACTACAAAGTCTAAGAACTGCTTTGCTTTAGCTTTCTGGCTTACATGTCCCTAAAGGAAATGTTGAGATTTTAATAGACAAAGGTTTGGGACACAGTAAATAGAATTTCCATGACTATATTCTTCATGAATTTACAATCTCAAACGTAAACAGAGCTCTTCATATGTAAATGCAAAAATTCCATTCCTTCTGAAAAAAACGCAGTTATATTACACTTTAGTGAGCAATAAAAAAAACCCAAAAAAAAACCAAACAAAAAAAAACCAAACAAAACCCCCAAAAAACAACCCCAAGTTTTATTTTAATGTGCTTAACAAGGGACTTATGATGATATCTACGTTTATCATTTCACTGCTGGTTTATTATCTAAGTAAAATCATTAAATAAAAATAATAGCAATTGATTCCTATTTTTTCCTTTTCTTCCTTTACTATTGCTCAAAAGCACACAATCAACCATCATGTCCTTGCATGGCAATTTTCTGAATACAAGTCTTCAGCAGGTACCCATCAACAAGTAACCATTTCTTATTTGTGTTTTGTCTTTCCATAAAGCAGGCATGGAGCAGAGACAAGCAGCACAGTAAAAACCAGGTGACAAACATTTGTTCCCACATAACCATAATGTAGATGCAAGTGATGAATGCACTGCCATTTAGCTGATGACAACTAATGGAGGGGGGAGGAGGGGTGATGGAACTACCCCATGTTTCAATAAGCACCTGCCACCATCTTTGTGAGACGCATTCTATCATCTTCAGCTCCTCTGAGCCCTCAAGCAACCAGCCTGATGCAAAAGAGCTCCTTCTCCTTTCTCCAGCAGGCAGCTCATGAAGCCCACTTGCCAACTGAGGTGGCCCCAGATTCTTCTCCTCTTTCAGTTTAGCTTAGGATAGCTTTTTATGGCCACATGATGCCAAGGGAGTGTATTCAGGGTTTATCCTATTCTCTCTGGGGCTTCTGGTGTACTGCCAGTTCCTCATCAGCACACACTATTTTCTGTGGTCTGAGCAGCGATTCAGTGTAAAACCAGTACTCAGAGCACCTCCAGCTAATACGAGTGTTGGAAGGAGAAAACTGAAGGCAAAGGAGAAGACAAAATCCTTTATTCCTATAGTAATGGGATTTATTCCCATTACACTAACTCAGATTCTCAGACCAAATCCTGGAAACTGCTGCTGCTTGTTAAATTTAAACTCTTAACAAAACTCTCCCTCAAAAGCTGATTTAATCTGGCTTTATGGATTCAACATACACAAGGCAGGTAGCAGAGCACTTGGCAAACCTGGAAAATGTTTACATATTCTTTCTAAACAAACTCTTTCTGGTAGTTCTGTTAGAAGGCATTCCCATCCCTTCTGCACAGATAGTTGCAATTTTCACTGTTCCCATTTTTTTGGAAGTGCAAATAAATGTGAATATATCACTAGTGGAACAGAAATAGACTACTTTGGAAGAGGTTAAAAGAAAATCTTTACAAACAGAGCTACAGATTTTAAAACTTACTCTAAAAACCAAAACAATGCTTTGATACACTTCTGTATCTAAAAAACCCTGATGTAAATGTTTAAACAACATATGCATAATACTGCCAGATATAGTGAATAGCACTACTGCTATACAGACCATTAAATTAATTTGGAAAAGACTAATTTAATCACATCATGTTATTAAGTTATAAAAGTGTAATATTGTTTCTAGTTTTCAAAAACTGAGGACTTTTCTTTATGCATCTTCTCAACTATTAGTCCAAGAAACATTACCTAATAAAACTCTACCGCCCCCTTTATTTTGTGCAAGATTTTTCATTTTAGTCAGTTTGACCATGAAGCTACCTGCAAGGTATCCAAATGGAATTTTACCTTCAAATGTATTCATAATTAAAACTAACAATTAGTGTGCTGTTAAACTGGAAAGACCTTCCTGCAAAGAAGAGGTTTTTCTACAGCAAACTGCAAATGCTACATCAGTACATCAAGTGATGTACTCAAAGCAAAATAAAAACCAAAACAATGAAAACCAGAACAACAATTAAGTTTTCCTTTATATGGTGGAATATTTCTGCTGTTTCTGACAGACTCAACAAAATGATGAGTGTATTTAAGAAGTGTAAGAGCAGGACATCTTAGTTTGTCTTCAGGTTTGCACCTTTTCTGGCTTTTTAGCTTGCATCAGTGGATAGCAGTCTCTGTAAAATATCAATTTACTATAAGTCCCAAAGGTGTAAAAACCCTTCTGCCCTTCTCCCCCCACCCTTTGCCCCCCAAAACTTGAAATGACCAAGACATGAAGAATACAACAAATGTGGCACTCTAACTCAGCATTCGTTTATCCTACAGTTTCACACCTACGAAATCAAACACACACAGCATGTGAGAAAGTTTTATCATTTTAGAATCAAAATATCCCTTAAAATATTTACATTTTACAGTAAAAAGGATAGCAAAACACAAAGTAATGTACAAGCTTAAGTATTCAAGTTTTTGAAGCATGGAAAATGCTGGGAGAAATGAATTTACTACTACATATTTTTTAAGAATGCAGGTTAAAAATGCTTTCTTATTAAAATGTGAGTGCTGTTTAAAGCAATAACATTCAAGCAGCTCAGCCTTCCAATTTCTGGTCACAAACTGCTTCAGATGCTTAGGAAATACTTGAAAAACTAATGAAGTACACTTGAATTGTTTTATTGTACTACCAAATAATTCAAAAAACTCTTTACATCACCGAGCATGTTCAATTTTGTTGTAACGTGTGTGGATTCTGAGGCTCTGCTACAGTCTTTAAAAACAGTGCAATTTAAAAAGGTTATTGTAGGAAATTCACCTTTAAAATTATCCAAGCATCTTAAAACAGAAGAGAGCACAAATTACCAAAGGCAGCAACTATATTGCAGACTTGACTAAAGCCAACTTCATCAGCTAAGAAAACTTCTAGCCTTTATTGCATATTAATAAAAGAAATCTTAAAAATTTTGAATATACAGCAATGTAAAATTTTTAAAAATATTAAACTCCTACTTCTAGCGATAGTTGGTATAATGAAAAAAAAGGATGAGTATTGGTACATCAAGTGGTACCAAAACACAGACTTGTTTCTGCAAAACACCAACACAGAATAAAAAAGATGGCACAATCCTAGCAGGCTTTTACTTTTGTTTTATACAAAGTTTTATGACATTACTCTTAATAGTTTATTTAAATAAAATTCTAAAAGACTGCCTGCATCTTTTTACCTTTTGCTTTTACTTCTGTCACTGTGGTCCCTATGTCTCTCTCTGTTCTTTTCACTGTCTCGTTCTCTATGCTTCTCTTTGCTTTTCTCCCTCTCCTTATCTTTTTCATGAGACTGTTCTTCACTTTTAGGCTTCTCTGTCTTTTTTTCTGGATTTCTAGTTTCTCTGGGGCTTTTTCCATCAGCAGCCCTATCACTGTGTGGAGACCGCAATCTTTCTTTGTCTCTCTGGCCTTCTTCCCTACTCTTCCTATCTCTTTCTTTCTCCTGGTTTCTGTCTCTGCGTCTATTTCTTTCAGAATCTTGCTCCCAGTATTTTTCATTGTTCCACTCTTTTTCATGTCTGTCTTTCTTTTGGTGATGGGAATCACTGTAAAATCTTTGTCTATGTTGATCATTTTTGCTTCTGCTGAACCCTCTCTCCAGATGCTGTTCCTGTCTGCCCCAAGGATCACTGTGGCGCCTTTCTGGTCTCCTACTGTCTTTACTCTGAAAAAAATTTTCTGGCCCCATAAATCTTGATTGCTTGTGAGCCACTGGTAGCCCTTGTGCAATGGGTCCGGCATAGTGTGGTGGCTGACCTGATATATGAGCTACTGGCCATGGCATCATAGGATTTTGAGGAAAGCCAAAGCCAGGAGGAGGAAAAAGCGGATGTGGTAAATGAGGAGGAAATCCAAACATAGGGTTGTTTTGTGGAGGGAAGTTATGAGGTGCAGGAGATTGAAACTGAAATCCAGGTGGATTAGATTTAGGATGCTGAAAATTCTGCTGTGGAGGTCTAACAGATGAGAAGCTGCCACTTGTAATAGGGCCTGGAACGTTAGAAATAAATTCAGAACGAGAAGAATTTTCGGTTTCAAAATGAGATGAAGTTGCTGCTGGTCCTCTTCTAAATGAGTTCAAAGTTTCAATGTTTTGCATCATTGCATCTTCCTGTAAGTGTTTGGTATCTTCCACTTGTGATGCAACTGTATTATCTGCTTTTGCTGCAGTTGAACTGTACTGTGCCTCACTGGTTTGTGCATCGCTTTGATATGGGTTTACACCCACTTCTCCAGAAGACTGCTTAATCTCTGGTTCTGTTTGATCACTTCCTGAAGCATTCTGTCTGTCTTCATTTCGGCTAACATCTCCTTCCTTGTTTTCTGAAGCATTAGTCTGCTGGCTCCGTCCAGCTGCCTGTCGTGGGTCTCTCTTCAGATTAATAAATGGCGATGATTTAGAGGCATTAGCAGTGGTACCTTCAGCGGTGCCTACATTAACACTGCTCTCATTGGGCTTTTTCCCTGCATTTGATGAGGAAGAAAAACTGGAATTTGCGGTCCTAACTTCCTGTGCAACATTATTATCCTTGTCGGTTAACTGCTGCTTTGGGTCATTTTCTTCACTTTCTTCAGTTTCTTTATTCTGTGAATGAGCTGATAAATTTGCTAAAAATGCTTCTGTGGAGACATCTGGAGGTTTTCCCTTAAGACTCAGTCCTAACAAAGATCCAGCACTTCTTGCAGAACTTGAGCTCCCTACAGGTGCCGCATTCACAGTTACAGCAGTGTCAGTGGATTCTTGTAGACCATCCAAACCAGTCTTCGCTTCCCTAATTTCAGTAGCTACATCCGTAACATCCATGTTTTCTTCTTTTAAGGTTGGCTGTTCATTTAATAATGGTATATCTTCACTGGTACTTGTTTCTGACTTGCTGTGTTCATATACCTGCCCTGTTGTACCCAATAGGCTTTGAAGAATATCATCCACTGGCAACGGTTTGTTTGCTAGCTCCAGAGTAGAAGGCTGATTTTCCCATCCAACCAGGACTCCAGGAAGAAACCTGAGAGGCTTTGGCGGTTCATGTTTGATACTTTCCACCAATGGTTCAGTAACTGCTAGAACGTCTTCTGTAGCAGATTGCTGAGGTTTATTTCTCTGCTTGTGTAGCACAGTTGTGAAGGAATTAAAAAAATCATTTTCCTCTTCTTCTTCTATTGCCAACTCATGATGAGAGACTTCAGGTTTATTTGGCTTGCTTTTCTTCTCTGGTGGCAAGTTACTCAAGGTACTTTCAGAAGCGTCATCAACAAAACTATTAGTCACACTTGCAACAGCAGTAATTTGCCTCTTCATTTTCTGGCGAATTATCAATCCCAGTAATAAATTTGGTCGATGTATTTCAATCCCTGTACAAAATCGTAACAGCAATTTATCATCTCCTTATGTTAAGGTAATCGTTTTAGCAAAATAACCCTGTACTCTTACAATACATATAGGAAGTACTCATTTTAAGATTAAAACATAACAAACAATAAAAAATACATTTCCAACATAAAAATTATGACTTCAAACACTGCAACTTAAAATTGCTCTAAGTATTATATTGCCCATTGCAACTTCCAAATACAGAATACGAGACAGTTACATAGAAAATCTAGTCACATAAGAAAAAACACAGAAGTTAAATATCATGTTAGTATAACACAGCTACAGTCTGGTAACAGTGGTAGCAAAGCACAAGAGCCAAAAAAAAGCCCCACAAAAGTTAAAGAGCACACTTGCAACCACACTGTCACCTCATCAATCTGTGTTAGAAATGCTTCTTCAAAGATTTACCAAGAGTGACTTCCCAAAATGCTTCCCTCATTCCAGGAAGGCACTGTTTTTCAAGGTATACTATTAGCCATCTCTTCACTGTATTTTAAACTGGATAGAAGGAAGAAATTCTTTACTATCAGGGTGATGAGTCACTGGAATGGGCTGCCCAGGGAAATTGTGAATGCTCCATCCCTGGCGGTGTCCAAGGCCAGGTTGGACAGAGACTTGGGTAGCATGGTTTAGTGGGAGGTGTCTCTGGTCACAGCAGGGGAGTTGGAACTAGATGATGTTAAGGTCCTTTCCAACCCTAACTATTCTGTGATTCTAATTTGTTTTGTATAATTCAGCTTCCTGCAAAAAAGAATCACAGAATCAGGTAAGTTGGAAAAGACCTTTAAGATCATCAAGTCCAACTGTTACCCCAGGACTGCCAAATCCACCACTAAACCATGCCGCTAAAAGCCTCATCTACGCATTTTTTGAACACTTGCAGGGATGGTGATTCCATCATTGCCCTGGGAAGCCTGCCCCAACACCTGAGCACCCTCTCTGCAAAGAGGTTTTTCCTAATATCCAATCTAAAACTTCCCAGGTGCAGATTGAGGCTGTTACCTCTTGTCCCTCATCCTCTCTTCCTTTCAGCCCTACCTATCTCAGATGAAGAAATTAACCACAAATTTTTATAACCTATGTAAACTGATACAAAATAAGTTGGGTGCAAACATAACAACTGAGAGCCACTTCAGAGTCCTTCCTTCCTTGCACATCTGCTTTCTAAATTTATTTTTTCTTTTTAGAAAATTTGGGACACTTGAGAAAAAAGGAATTAGTACTTTTCAAATAATGAAAAATGCTATTTTAAGGTCACAGTATCAACTTGGAACTCAGCATGACTACTGCCACAGTTCACTTGCATCACTGAATTTACTGGGACTTTAACCTACAAAGCCACATAGGTTAGAGAAGAGTGCAGAAAACATGAAACAGTTATTCACGGTAAGTTTTTTGACAGCAATAAAGTATCAGAATAATCTTACAATTGGAAATTAATGCTTTTTCAGGGAACCTAATATAGTACTATGGAAAACTCATGATGTGTTTGAACAGAACAGGTGGCATTTTTCATTTCTCTTATAGCTCTGCTGTAAACCTCATTAAGTAGCATTACGATAATAAAGTTCCAAATTCCAAGCTGTACTTACCAGGCCCATCAAAAGGCACAAGATGATGTGGGACTTTATCTGAGGAACCTAAAGGGATGAGGTACAAATCTTTCACTTGCTTCATGTTATTGGCTGCTACACCGTAACGCTTTCTACTGCTGAAATAGGCAAACAACAACGCATAGGATATCTGATCCTCTTCAGTTACTGGGGTAAAGCGAACTACACAGATCTCCTGTATACAAAAACAGAAAGAAAAAGATGGTCAGATGCACTATTCTATGATATTTTAATTGGTTTAGTAACTGCTCTTTATTTAAAAGCACAGTTCAGAGGAGGAAAAAACCCTCCCCAAAAAGGCAAAAAACAGAGGAGACAGAAGCAGCAGAAACAGGGCCAAAAATAATTATGGAAAACTGGAGAAAACAAAAAGCATTTAGTGTAACAAAAAAAATTATGACACAGGAAAGCCAACATTTTATCCTCCAGCTAAACACCAAGTTTTAGGGCAGAATGTCAGCTTCCACTTATTTCTCTCCCTACCCCTAACTTAACCAGAAAGCTTTATTTTGTAGTCTTACTGCGTCAAGATACCTGTTAACACCACGGGAAGACCTAGTGTTCAGATCCCAGAACTACTACCCAGCTCAGAAGCTGATGCTGGGGCTGATGCTACTTAATGGCTTAATTAATGACCTGGAAGATGGGACAGGAGACATCCTTCAAAACTGAGATGGGACCTTATCAGGGGCAGTGACTGATATGCTGAAGGGCTGGCTGCCATTCAGAGGGGACTCAGCAGGCATAGAAACTGGGCTGACCTTTGGCATGGTCAGCAAGGGCAAACACAAAATCTTGTACCTTGAGATGGAGTAACCCCATGCACCAAGAGAGGCTGGGGGACGGACTGGCTTGAAAGCAGCTTGGCATAAAAGGATATGTGGGGATGCTGCTGGTGGACAAGTTGTATGAACCAGCAATGCATCCACGCCAGAATGCCAACTGCATGCTGGCTGGCAGAACCAAAGCAGCCATGAGGCCAAGGGAAACGATTCTATATATCCAGCTCTTGTGAAAGCACATCTGGAGACCACCATGTAATTCTGGGCTCCCCAGCAGAAGGACAACCTGCACACAGTGGGACAAGTTCAGTAGAGACCCACCAAGATGGTTTTGTGCACTGTAACAGTACCAAAACAAATGGGTAAGAGTTGAGATGTTATCACTGATAACTGGACATGTCCAATGGTGTCCATGATGAGTTACTGTCTCAAAGGAATAAAAGGATTCTCAAACAGCAGTTGAAAGGTTAGGTTTAGATGGGAATAAACACTACCAGCTGCCATCCATCCCATTAACTGTCAATCCTTGAAGTATCATGTACTTTGCAAATGTTCCAGCGAAAAAGACCAAGATCTTGTGGGCAAATATGATGTGGGTTAAACAACAAACCTTCCAATATGTAAAATTCTTACCTTGGTCCCTGAAGCTTTGATTTTTTCTACATACTCCCAGACAGTGTGAGGAGATATCCTGCCACCCACTTGAATACTATCAGGTAAATCCTATGAGGAAGGACAAGAGAAATCTGAATCCAACATACAAACCCTTCATCTGGTATACATTCATATATTCAAAACATACTTAAATCTTTCAGTTCTCAAATTAAGATTTTAAAATCACCGTAGAAGTTACAACAGTAGAAGCAAATTGATTTAACTTTGGGATATTTAAAATTTTCAGCGCAGCCCTGTTTCAGACTGAATCAGTAATCATTCAGTACTGCTCATCTAGACCTTTCCAAAATTATTTATTGCAGTAACATTAACTGCAAACAAGTGTACTGTGCTCTGGAAACACTCAACACTGTAAGATCCACAAGATCAAACTGCAATGAGAGGCCCACATCTATGTAAATAATAAACTTTCAGTATCTTAATCATAAGGGGGAAAAATAACCTAGACATGTGTGTACATATAGACATAAATTTGTTCTGGGACACGGCTGAGTTCACTATTCACAAGCAACAAAACCAGACTTTCATGTCATTTAGGAACATTAGAAAATTATTTGGGTTTTGTTTTTTTTTTTAATATAGCAGATGAGTTTTGAAAAGCACATCATGTTAGTAAAACAATCCTTCAGTATTAAAGGGTACTGCATCCCCTGTACTTCACTGAAGGATTATGGCAAAGATATCATATTAATAGAAGACCATTTCATTAGAAAGCTGATGCATCCTCTGTCACTGGCAAGAAGTAACACTGAGCCTTCTAAGATCTCTTCAGTTTATGACATGAATATAACTATTTTAATAATACAACCATTATAAGCAGTTGCATCCTCTTCCTGTCTCTCAGACACTGAAAGACACTACACATAGATCAATTTTTTTGGTGTCACAGGGACAATTAAGTCTTACAATGGAAAGTTAGGACCAGAATTGCCACCAGATAGGCAAAAATTTAAAAATTAAACCCTCTTACACATTTCTGTTGTAGAAGATGAAAAGACTTCTTACACTGCCAACACAAAACACTGGGAGACACTTTTTTTACAAGGAATTGGTACTGAATTACTCTTTGCTTTGAATTCAAAACTGAGCTATAATTTTCTCACCTTTAATTCAGAAAAGGGATGCCACCAAGGTGGTTATTTCAGCAGCAATTTTGTCCTATCTTCCCTGCTACTTTATACTATAGAAGATTCTCCCATAATAAACAAAAAGCAGTTCAACTTTGACAAAACCAGCTCTTGAAATACAGATGCTCTTTCTTAAAAAACATTTTACAGTGAGATGAGAGGAAAATCCATCAAAGAACTGATGAACCCTGGGGTCCATGTAGGACACACTGAAAAATATGTTACCTGCAAATTCATACCCCAACTTATGTCCTCTCACAAACACTTTAGTCAGTACAATGATCATGCTTCACTGCCTTTCATTATGATACTATTATCAGCCTAAAATGTAAACAGGTTGTTGAAGCTAATAAATTAATTGCTCATACTTTGCAGTAAATATAAATACCTCTGTCAAATACTCAAAAGAGCCAGAAACTGGATAAGCCTTAATGACAAACTTTGCCACTGAAGGCATATTGATAAAACCCTTCCAGATGAAATTCAGGCGTGCCAGAAACAGGCTTTCACATTCCACAGTACCAGGTGTTTCTGACCTAAAAAAAGACAAACAAAAATCACTTTGTTTACAACATGATATGACCCACAAGATATTATAAATCATCATTTTTCTTTCTAGATGATAAGCCATTAAGAATTTTCCTTTTGGGTTAAGCATACTTGAAGGTCAATGAAAAGAGTCAGGCATACAACCATATTTCTCATCTTCCAGTGGAGTAGAAACAAGTTACAAGAAGGACAGTCAGATAAGCAGCGTGTCAGCTCACTAATGTATCTTTTAAGAATGGATAGAAAACAACATACTGCCTGCTGGCCTACCGTCAAACCTGGCTTTCCTAGTTCCCACCTTCTGTTGCAACATTGTCTGTCCATCACCTGAATATCTGCATCCCCCTTTCCCAACCTTGCCCCACAAGCTGTCTCCTCGCTTCTTCTCACACATGCATTACTTCCATAGCTTCTGTGATGGCCTCCTCCTAAGTATCAAAATATCCTAGGCACACTCTTAGGGGTTTTAAGCAAGCCACTAGCAGTACCAGATGTGCTGTTACAGTAACACAGCACACTTCTTTATGACGACACTAGAAATTGCTTCTCTGAATCTTCAGCAAGTTATTCAAAATAACTTCAGCAAGTTATTCAGAAGTCCACTGTCCTCAGTAAAGAACCACACTGTCCTGAGAAAGGCAGAATTTCAGCACAAACTCTGGTCAATTCTAAATAACTGGGAGTCAATGTTTTTCTAGAAAACCTTCCTTCAAATCAGAAAAAAAGAGCCTCATAAACTGAAATTTCCTCTTTCATGGGTAGCCAAGTACAGTGTGGAAAAAAATGAAGACAGAATTGACAGTAAAAACAGCAAAACATCAAACAAGCTGCTGTTAACTGTCACTTATTGAAAAGTGTTGCGTTAGGATTTGAAACTAGCCTGATTTATTAAAATGCAACCTCAAATTCCCTAGCCTTATATATAGAAACACACACATAGAATCACAGAATAGCTAGGGTTGGAAAGAACCTTAAGATCATCTAGTTCCAACCACCCTGCCGTGGACAGGGGCACCTCCCACTAAACCATGTCACCCAAGGCTATGTCCAACCTGGCCTTGAACACTGCCAGAGATGGAGCATTCATAACTTCCCCAGGCAACCCATTCCAGTGCCTCACCACCCCAACAGCAAAGAATTTCTTCCTCATATCCAATCTGAACTTCCCCTGTTTAAGTTTGAACCCATTACCCCTTGTCCTATCACTACAGTCCCTAATGAAGAGTCCATCCCCA
>JANRGW010050712.1:0-40567 GCA_024733675.1 Psilopsiagon aymara | reverse complement strand
TCAAATTGATGTCTCTCCAACTTAGAGACAAGGATGTCATGTGAGACAGTGTCAAACGCTTTGCACAAGTCCAGGTGCATGACATCAACTGCTCTACCCCTGACCATCAGTTCTGTACCCCATCATAAAAGGCCACCAGGTTGGTCAGGCAGAATTTCCCCCTAGTAAAGCTGTGCTGGCTGTCACCAAGCACCTTGTTGTGTTTTAAGGTGCCTTTAGCATGCCTCCCAGGAGAATCCGCTCCGACGTTTTGCCAGGCACAGAGGTGAGGCTGACTGATCTGTAGTTCCCCGGCTCATCAATTTTCCTGTTCTTGAAAATGGGGGTTATATTTCCTTTTCCAGTAATTGGGAACTTCACCTGACCACCATGATTTATTTAGAGGTTTTCTGAGTGTTAACCGTTTTGGCCTCAAGTGGCCCAGTCTGTGCATTCAGAATTTAATAACTTTGTGAACCAGAGATTGTCAGGCTTCTGAGGTTAGCAGAAATGGAAGAAACCAAGAAATGAACCATCTATTCAGGATAGGAGAGGATGAGAGTAATTGTTAAAAAGGCTGTACTTGTGTAAACTTCCCCAGATTGAAAAATGTTTAAGCTCAGTATGCAGTGAAAAGCAATTTTTGCAGTTTGCTTTAGTGTGACATAGATGATTATCTACATATAAGACATGTTTCATATGTGCTGCTGCAAAGAACATTAATCATGGGAAGTTTCAACTGTCCACATAAAGCCTTCATCATTATCTTGCCAGGAAAAGGTGTAGAGATGCAATTTTTGTGTGGAATAAATTCCTTTTCTAGAACAGTCAGTCTTAGAAACCAAATGAGAAAATACTGTTCTGCAATTTATTTGAGTGGCATACAGAACTTAGTTCAGAAAGCATTAGAGAGAAAGCCTCACTGTAATGTTTACCTCAATACAATGAGAAGCACTGAACTGTGCAGCTTGGCAGGAACCTCTGGGAGCTGTCTTGTCCAACCTGCTGCTTAAAGCAATGGCAGTTTAGGAAGCTTTGTTAGGATCTTTTCAAGTTTTAAAAAGGATGGAGGAGATGGGAGACCAAGGATAGAGATTTCAGAACCTTTCTGGGCAACTGTTCAGGGTCTGACCAGCCTAATGAGCAGCTTCTTATTTTATCTAGTTGAAGTGTGATGCATTCTAACTTGTGTCCATTGGTTCTCATACCACCCACTGCACTCTGGAAAGGTCACTCTTTTGTGACACCTTTGTGTTAGGTAGACAGCAATAGAATCTTCTCCTGTGGCCGAATAAACACAGATCTTGCACTTAAGCATGTGCCCATCGTCATACTCCTTTACTAGCCTTAACCTAGTCAGCCTGTGTCTTTCTTGGAGAAGCCTGAAATAAGAAATAGCCACACATGCAGAAATGCTGAAAAGAATCAGTTTTGTAAAGCAACTGACTATACTCATGCCTATACAGCTAGTGTGTTAGCCTTTGCCACAAAGACACGTACATCACTACCTTAAGCTCCACTTGTTGCTCTTAAGGACCCCACTTTTTCTGCAAAGCTGCTCTCTAGCCAGATGGTCTTCTAGAATGTCCTGTTGTGAAAAGTTATTCTGGCGGGACTTTGGTGAATTTCATAAAGTTCCTGTCAGCTCATTTTTTCTGCTGTGAGGTCTCTCTGAACAGTGGTCCAGCCTTCTAGTGAGCATTATCAGTTGCACCCCTCTGTAAACTAGCTGTGAGGCACTGTAGCCGATCTTTGAGGTTGTTAATAAATACATTAAACCGTACTGGTTGTCGTATGCGTCCAGGAGAGATGCTTTTAATTGCTAGCTGTCAGGCACCTCCACTCTACCAGATCGCTACCCTTTGAGCCTTAACAGTCCAGCCGATTTTCCAGCCACCTTACCTACCTTTCAATTCAGATCTTAACTATTTGTCAGTGGATGATCATCTCAAATGCTTTGCCAAATTCAAAGTATGCACACTGGCTGCTCTCCCTTTATTCTTACAGCCAGTCATCTCCTTAGAGAGGGAGTCATATTGTCAAAGCAAGATTTTTTCCTTAGTAAATCCATGCTAGCTGTTTCCAGTCACCTTCTTGTCCATTTGGTGGCTGGACGCAATTTCCAGGATGAATTCCTATGTACCTTTCCTCGAAAAAGAGGTGAGGGCTGTATTTCCCAGTCTCATCATTTCTGAAGATGGGTTCATGTGATGTTTTTGGGTTTGGTTTTTTTTTCAGTTATTATTATTATTATTAGATTTACATTGTAGCAGAAGAGAGTGTACCAGATCAATTGGATTAGGGATATTCACTTTCCAGAAAGCGAAACACTTAAAAATTAAGCAACTAAAAAAAATTCCAACACCCCAAACACTAGAACAAGCATTACAGAAAGCCTATGAACAGTTGGAGACAGATGAGAAGGGTATTGTAGCTGAAACCCTGCTGAAATATGTGCTGTCATTTAAGAAATTAAAAAAAAAAAAATATGAACCCAAAACAAAACAACATACACCACGAAAAAAAAGAAAAAGAAAAAGAAGAAAAGACCCTAGTTCCCACCCAAAATATGCTCTTAAAAAGATCTCTGTGAAGACTCAGTGGGAAATTTGTTTTTGTAGGACTCACAGCTAGAAAGGGTCAGCATTTAGAACTAAAACTTACATTGGTGTGAACAGGTGGGCCAATAAACAATGGCAGGACAAATGTAAGTGGAAAGTTGGGAAGGCTAAAAAAAACCCCTGGAGAGTTGTTGTCCAAGAAGCTTTAGCTGTGATAGTAAAATTTTCCTTAACTTAAGTGAAAAGGAAACTAGTCAGGAAATTTGTAATTTTGCGGAATGATAACAGTGTAAAAAGGTATACCAGGTTTACAAGAACAGCTCAGTGAATCTTTGCATCAATCTTTTCATCATGGTGAAGACGGTTAAGAAGATGCCAACAACTCATTTATTATTTATAGCAGATAGATCAAAGATGTTGGATCTGTTTGAAATAACTGTACAGCAGTTGTGACATCAAGTAGATAAGTTATTTGTTAATGTCTTCCCATACTTGGGAAGTTTGTCATTAGGAAAAAGAGGCAGAGATTAAAAAAAAAAAAAAGAACACGACACACAAAAACCCAAATGCACTGAGCATGGATCAACACAGTTTTGTTGGGAAAGCATCACTAATGCTCCTGTAAAGGGAGATCCTGCTTCATTAGCCTGAGGAAATTGCAGAAGGGTGACATTAACTAAGTGGTAGCAGTAACCTGATCTGTATTTCCGAATTGCCTTTTACAAAGCTCCACCCGAAAGATTCTAAATTCCTGCAGGATTGGAGGAAAGGTCCTTTTAGCAACAGGGAACTAGTTAAAGCAGAAGAAATAAGTAGTGTTTTCATGCCACTTCGAGGATGGGAAATTGGGCTCATACTGCACCAACTGTTGGGCTTGCACTCTGGCCTGAGTAGAATCTGCTTTTGCCTCTGCTGGAGACAGAGCAGTAGTGAGAGATGGACCCAGCATGGGTCTAACCCAGTGGGACATTTCTAGCATTCATGTATGCCAGTCATTGACTTCTATATGGGTTGGATCTTGTATTACACATTTGTCCTGGGTTCAGCAGTAGCAGTCATTTTTTTCTCCTCCTTAGAAGCTGGTGCAGTGCTGTGTTTTTCACTTTTGGCCTGGGAACAGCACTGACAACACCGATATTTTCAGTTGCTGCTCAGTAATGTTTAGTCTGGCCAAGGACTTTCTGAGTCACATGCTCTGCCAGGGAGGAGGGGAAGGTGGGAGGAAGCAGAGACAGGACACCTGACCCAAACTAACGAAAGAAGAAATCCATACCACAGCCTGTCATGGCCAGGATGTAAAAACTGGGGGCAGGGACCCAGAAGAGTTAGTTCACTGCTATCATTGTGATGAGTGACTTTGAATCCTGTTGTTATCTCAACCCTTCGTGCCTCACGTTGGGTGCCAAAAGGAGCTGATTATGGTTTAAGCTCAGCCATAAATCAGCCACACAGTTTGTTAGCTCCCCACACCTCTCCCTCCCCCAGCTCCCGGAGGGATGGGGAGGAGAATTGAAAGAATGTAACTCCCATTGGTTAAGATAAGAACAGTCCAGTAACTAAGGTATAACACAAACCACTGCTGCTGCCATCAATAATAATAATGATAATGGAAATAACAAGGAAAGTGAATACAACTGCTCACCACCCACCAACCTATTCCTAGCCCGACCGAGCAATGAACTAACTTTTCTGGGTCCCTGCCCCCAGTTTTTACAACCTGGGCATGACATGCTGTGGTATGGGATACCTCTTTGGTTAGTTTGGGTCAAGTGTATTGTCTCTGCTTCGTCCCAGCTTCCCCTCCTTCCTGGCAGAGCATGAGACTCAGAAAGTCCTTGGTCAGACTAAACATTTGAGCAGTAACTAAAAACATCAGTGTTATCAGTGCTGTTTCCAGGTTGAAAGTCAAAAACAGGGCGCTGCACCAGCTACTGAGAAGGAGGAAAAAATTACTGCTACTGCTGAACCCAGGACAACATTATAATTTCTTGTTAAGCTTTGCTGAAATATTTCCGGCTTAGATATAACTTCAGTTGGAGACCATTTCACAATTTATTTGGAAGTGCTTCAGATGTTCATACCTACCCCTTTACCTATTTCCTATAGTTTATTTTCTTCTGCATGTCTCTCATCACCTTAAAAAACTCTTCATGTAAAAGCTAACTCTCTTCAAAATCTTGTACAATTATCATTGCATGCTTCTCACTATGTGTGTATGGAGGCAGTTTGATTATTCAAATGTTTTTGAAATTGAAAGATAACATATTAGGAGGGTAAAGGTTCAGCAGGAAACATGTAATGTTGAATAGTCTTTAGTTGCATAAACAGAGAATATTTTTTCAAGGAAGCTTTTTGCTATTTATTGGAAAAAGTGAACATACTATGAGGAGTTAAAACAGTATGGAGGTAAAGGCCACTGTTGGCTGTGTTATTGAAATTGATGATGACTGAACATGGAGGATGAAAGAAGAGCAAAGAAAGTCAACCTGTGAAGGCAGCTGAGTGATCCTGAAAATAGCTGGACTCTTATGTGTCATGCAAAGCAAGTTACCTTCTATGTTTCTCATTTTCTTTGTAGTTCATGTGTTACAGCTGTCAGGGATGTATTAAACATATGTGTTTTAAAATACATTTTATTTTAAACGCTTTCTTTAGTTTGTAGATATTATTTGTACCTTAGCTCAGAGGAATCTGTAAAACATAAATTTCTTGTGAAGCAGTTAGGTGCTGCTTTTTAGAGTACAGCAAAAATAGCTGCGAGGAAATTAGCAATGCAGCCTTCAGAATAGAGCTAGAATAAATGTGTATTTTCATAGAATATGAGCTGATATTTTAAGCAAAATCGGCATATTATATGCTTGTCCTCTGTTCTAGGATCCTAGGCTGAAATCAGTGCGGATATTATTTCTGAAATAAGAGTGCAACTATATAATTAATGATTGTCCGAAAACATAAATGAACCATTTTAATTAATGTCTTTAATTCTAGCATTTTCCAATTTGACTTTGGATCTCTAGCACTGATATCCTGGTAGCTTTTATTTGTATGTAATTTTAATAAAATGGAAAACAGTAACTCAGGTATTTTGGTGTACAGACCTTAGCTGATTGATATTACAGAATAAACTATAGTGGTATTGTAGTAGTAGATCAGGTCTGGAAAAGGAGAGGAGAGATTTTCTTAGTAAGTTTCTCAAATACTCACAGAAAAAAAGAAGAATTATATGATACATTTGCACAAGGTTGGCTGGTAGTTTCCCCTGAGACTGAATACTTATTCCCCTCGCAACAGGAGTCCACCTCCTACTGGTTTCCTTTTCATCTCAGGCATTTCCTTCCCTAAAAAAGACTTGCTCAAACTTTTTGGTGTATGATGCAACCAATAATATACCTGAATTTTATAAATTCAGACTTATATATTTTAACAGCTCTTGTATAAATGTGCTTATGTTTAAAGTATGCCAAGTATCATCAAGTTAGAACCAGTTCCTGGGTCTTAACAACTTTTTCCTCATTGATATATTGATATGATTTTGATTTATTTATTTCAATTATTTTAGTGGTGTCTATGTGATTGTTCTGTAGTTCTTACTGTATTTCCTCTTTTGTAGACTGAATCTTGAAAAAGAATTGGATCAGATGAAAATACACTCATCTGTGGGTAAGTTCACAATACAGGAGTTTAACTATGTTTACAATAAAAAAAGGTGTAGAATTTCATACGTGTGTATGTAGCCTGTTAGAAATATCTTTCTCTTTTTTGTTTCGTACACATAAAGCCATGTATGTTTTTATTCAAAACTATTGTTAACCTAAAGTTCTCCAAATGCCTATTAAATCAATAACAACTTACTAATACATGTGCTGTAGATTAAGCCGTAAATGATGCAGTTTGCTCACTCACTCTCCCCTCTTTCTTCCCCCCACTCTTGGAGGGATGGGGAGGAGAATCAAAAGAATGCAACTTGCACGGGCTGAGATGAGAACAGTCCAGTAACTAAGGTATAACACAAACCACTGCTGCTACTGCTACCACCAATAATAATAGTGACAAGAGAAATACAAGGAAAGAGAATACAACTGCTCGCAACCCAATACCAAGCCCGACCCAGAAGTAAACACCACCCTTCCAGGTCCCTGTCCCTCGTTTTTGCATCCCACGCATGACGTGCTGTGGTATGCAATACTTCTTTGGCTAGTTTGGGTCAGGTGTCCTGTCTCTGCTTCCTCCCAGCTTCCCCCTCCTCCCTGGCAGAGCATGAGTCCCAGAAAGTCCTTGGTCAGACCAAAATATTCTAAGCAGTAACCGAAAACATTGGTGTTGTCAGCACTGTTCCCAGACCGAAAGTCAAAAGCACAACACTTCACCAGCTACTAAGGAGAAAAATGACTGCTACTGCTGAACCCAGGGCAACATGTTTACAACTTGTTTATATATACTATATGTAAAATTCATTATGTTTAAAAGATCTATGTATATGTTTATAAATGTATGTGTAATATCTAAATCTTGTTTATGAAGCTTTCTTCAGAATCTGAAATGGTTTTTGAAGTACTGAAATTCAGTGGTACAGAAGTATTGATATTCAGTGATACAAAAATTTCGTGCTCACTCAGACTTCTCTTTTCATACTAGTCTCTCAAATTATGTAAATTTGAAAGTGAATCAAAATGATGGAAATGTTATAAGAATTGTTCATCATTGTCTTCTTTTATATCTTTACAATCTTTACAATAGTTGATGGTTCTATGTGGATGGGTCTTTTTCAGTCAGATAGGGAGTATATATTACCACTGCTTCTCCATCTCTTCTCTGATTCTCTGTATTATTTGCTGTTCCTGAATGGTATGGGAGAGGTATTCAAGAATGCATAGTTACAGTCCAGCTGCATGTCACATCTGTGGTGAATTCTTTATGCACAGTATAGGACAAAGGAAGGGAGTAGAAAACTGAAGAAGTACTTCGAATGTTCTTGGCAATAAAACCTTACCATTGTTTACCCGAGTTTTCTGCTTGGGTTTGGTTTGGTTTGGTTTGGTTTGGTTTGGTTAGGTTTGGTTTGGTTTGGTTTGGTTTGGTTTGGGGAGGGGAGGGGAGAGGAGGATGTGTGATGATATTGGACACTTGAATGAAAATATATGGGTTTTTTTCCCCTTTATTTTAAATTTGGTTTACAGTTATCTATAAAACTTAGTGGAAATATCCAGTTGCTGAAAACTGAAAGTTGCTGGTTTGTTTCATATTACTTTTTATCTTTTACTTTCACAGCTTCAGATAGAAACCTGAAGTTTTCAAATACTGATTTCAAATAGTGAAGGTTTCAAATACTGATTTTAAAAATCATTTCTTTGCTTTTGCCAATTTAGTCAGTCTTCGCACAGACATAAGTGGAAAGGCAGCCAGTGGTGAGGAGTTGAGGGCCTGCTGAGCAGTAACCACATTTCCAAAAAACAGTCAGATCCTTGAAACTGCCAGTTCTTTACATGTTTAGTGCTTTAACAATTAGTCTTTTATTCCTTCTTTTTTCATTATCTTTTCAGATTAAAGCATATCCTCTTTCAAAAACTCGTGGGTAAATACTTCTAGATTGGTTATTGATATGATCATAGAATCACAGAATGGTTTGGGTTAGAAGGGACCTTAAAGATCATATGTTTCCAACCCCCTGCCATGGACAGGGACACCTTCCACTAGACCAAGGTGCTGAAAGCCACATCTAAACTGGCCTTGAACGCTGGCAGGGATAGAGCATCCACAACTTCTCTGGGCACCTGTTCCAAAATCTCATCACCCTCACAGTGAAGAATTTCTTCCTAACTTCTAATCTAAATCTGCCCTCTGTCAGTTTAAAACCATTCCCCCTTGTCCTGTGACTATAGGCCTTTGTAAAATGTCCCTCTCCAGATTTCTTCATTAGGTACTGGAAGCTGCCCTAGGGTTTCCCCAAAGCCTTCTCTTCTCCATGTTGAATGTGCCCAACTCTCTCAGCCTGTCTTCAAAGAAGAGGCTATCCAGCCCCCTGATCATTGTCAGTGATGGTCAGTTGTTGTTTTACAGGAACTGAGAAAAAGGATTAAACTTCTAGTGAAATGTGTTAGGCAAATTTTATTTACCTTTTCCACTATTTGTTGTTATAAGACTCATGTAGATGGATAGGAATTTTTTTGTAAGATTCAAAATCAAGTCCAAAGACATGTATTAAGCAACACTTTCATTAGCACATGAGACTGAGCTGATTCCAGCTATTTCCAAACTTTTACCAATTAAGTATAAAAAGTACTTGCTCCCCTAGGCTATAAAAAGTAATTTCCTTGTTGTTGCCCTTGCAAATCTTCAAATATTGCTGTGTAGTGAACACTTTTATCAACTGGTTGCCATTTTCTAGAAGACTACACAATAACAGCTGAAGCTAGATGACCATATTTGCGCATAAATGAGCATATGTGATCCATCCTTGCTCATCTGCTACAAAAGTGTGCACATCCTCTGCCCTAAAATGAGTATTAAATGCCTTCTTTTTCCTAAATAAAAAGTCAGGTCTGTTGTTCATAATTTGCTGAGACTCTAACTTGACAGGGTCTAAGTACATTTTGTTCACAGTGTTACTATGTTTTTTCTCTTCTAAAAGTTAACCTGACATGAATTTACTCAGCTTATCAATGATGTTGGAATTCACTTTCACCTAAGCAGGTACCTGTTCCAATAGGCATACTGACATCAAGGGATAGATTTTGAAAAAAAGTGGCTTAGCTTCCCTCTATAAAAAAAAAAAAAAAAAAAATAGGCTTTATCCTCTTGCTTTATCAGTAGTGTTTGTCAGGAAGAAGTACTGGTTAGCTTTTTTGGTCTTCTGTATCATTTTTCAAACACTGCTGATCAAAGATGAAGGTCAGAGGAAGAGAAAATTCTGCTTCTGCCATTCCTGGTTTCTTTCCATTCTGTTTCAATTGCCCAATTGATCAAATAATTATTTTCTAGTAGTTATCAAATCCAAAATCAATATTCATGCTATCTTTGTCATTATTTGTGTGTGAATGTAAAGAATGTGTTGTCAGGAGCTCATGCCATTTTCTCCGAAAGCAGGAAAGTGGATCCAGTCCAAAAAAGCAAGTGCCTCATTAGAAGAAGCTTAACTTTTGGCCCCCTATTTCTTCATGGAGGCAGTTTGAAGGCTTCTTTCATTATATGACTTATGGATCTACCAGTTTCCCAGCCTGTGTGTGAGAATGGCATTCCTTTCTTAGATTTTCCCGCTGTTTTAGACTTAGCACAAGTTTGGGAGCAAAAAGTCAGTAAAACTGTGACTTGCTGCACTACAGCATCTTCTGTCTGTCAGGGAATCCTTCACCTGGCACATACCAGAGGCAAAAATGGCATTCTTTTGATGGTTCTTCCTGCAGTAGAGTGTAGATGGGTAGAACATGCGTCTTCCTGAGTAAACTCATATAGCGAATCTTTCTGCTATCCTAGACAGACAGACAGTTATAGATAATGGTGGTTTGTTGCCTCCTTAACCAATTCCTGTGAATGATTAAGAATTGGCAGGGAGGAGGAGAAAAGGGGGCTGAATAGGCCATCTATTTTCTGCCTGTAGAAAGGGTTATTCATCAGTGACCTTTGGATTTTCTTTCATTTATGTTGCCTGTGACTTCTGTGATAATACTGAACATGTACAGTCTTTTCTATCTATTTTGCAGTAGTTTTCTTGATTTTCAGCACATGTTTATTTATAGAGTTTTAAATTGTATTTTGATATATCCACATAATAAACATAACACCTTGTGTGCTTTGATCAGTTACTTGGACTATGGGAAATCATTTTTCTTTTCAGTCGGGTACAGTAAATGCTGATATAAAAGTTATAGCAGACATTCAAATGAGTGAATATTTAGAAAAAGATGAAAAGCATGTTCATATTATCTTTGTGTGTTACTTAAAGAGTGTTGTAAATGTATGCAGTACCACTGTGCTGGGGGACTATAGTCTGAAATAACATGGGAACTACCATATTAATATCAAGGTAAAGGTACATATTCCCCAGATGCATAGTTTTACCTTTTTCAGCTTTTATTATCTTTAGAATAGTGTTCTATTTATTTCATGAATACAGAAGTATTAATTGGCCATGACATGTTCCAAAGACAAAAGAAAGGTCTAATTCACTCTAACAAACTTGTTAGTCACTGTTTATATCAAGAGGATTGTGAATCTACAGAGAGTAACACGGTTTTCTTCTACACTTGCTTTGTTTATAAATCAAAAGTTTTTAAGTGACCTGCAGTGTCTGCTTGTGATTTGAAATGATACTTCTAAAGCAGCCCTCCACCATGTAGCACAAATATTTCCCTGCTATGGTTAATTCTTTAAGTTAATTGAGGCAAGAAGGGTGAGAAAAGAAATGTGAATATTGTGGGTTTACAGTGTTGGAGGAATTTTTTGTTCTTTAACATGTTATTTCATATTCCAAGAAAAAGTCCAGAGGTGTGTAATTGCTCATTTCTGTGAGCAGTGGGCAATTTACAAAAGTTAAGCTCTTGATGAAGATCTAAACAGAATGCATTTTATTTTGATTTACTATACTTATTTGTACTTCTAAACTTTTCCTTAGCATTCTTCTGTGTGAATAGGTCCAATTTTAACTTGTTGGCTGTCTCTGAGAGCAGTATGTCAGAGTCGTGCTCACTCTCATTAGTTGTATCAATTTCTAATTGTTATGAAATCACAGTATTAAAATAGAATGATTTGTGTGATTCATCTGGTAAAGTACATGATCTTTCACTTAGCAAAGAAAGGGGATTTAAAGTTTTCATCCATCCTAATTCTGTTACTGTTTGCTTTGTTCACCAATCTCTCTGATCCTCCTAGCAGGGGACAAGACCTAGAGAACAGAACTAGTAGTGACTGTGTAGATAAAAAGGCAATGAATTCTGCTTTTAAGGCATAGAGGGAATAGTCTATAAAGGGATAAAAATTGGAATGAAAGTACAGCGTTTTTAACCTGCAGATCTATTGTACCTTTGAAAAGCTTATACTCTGTAAAAAACATACTGTGATGCTACAAAGATTTATAATTATGTGACAGAACACTTTGAAAAGAGGTCGCTTTTCAGAAACTGACCAAAGACTGCCAAGAAAATAGACGACATTATAAATAATTGCGGAAGTAAAGAAAGCATTTCCTTAAAAACTCTGCGTATTTTTTAGTGAAATATTAGGTGTCAGAATTATGTATTCTCTGATAGACAAGTATTACTACTTTCTTATAGAGCCTCTTTTCAAACTTAGTGGAGTTGATGAGGTCAAGAACAGTACTGCAAAGAAGATTATGAAAGAAGTTTCACATCAAATGTTACAGAAGGTAAGACACCAACCCCAGCAAACAGATCTAGATTTTAATATAGGAATCATATATGTAAAAGTCAGTACTCATTAATTTAGGTCATAATTTCCTTTCCTAATTCAAAAAAATACGAATTTCAAAAATTGTGTCAAGTGAATTCTAGTGAACACACTATGAAGTTGCCATGTAAGATAAACATGGTTAATGTCAGATAAAAAGGAAAGAATGTTTAGAGGTGTAATGTTATAAAGTAATACATTTTCTAAATTGGAGATAACGTATGCTTAGCATTTTACCACTTTTAGGTTCAGAAACCTTCATTTCTTTTACTGATTATTTAACTTTACATGTTGTCAGGTGTTAGTCTCCATAGAGCTCTTGCTACAGAATGAAATTGATGCATAATAGTGATAAATCCACCTTTTGCTGTATTTAAATTTTAGCACAACATTGCATATGCAAATATTTTCTACACGTGTGGGTTTATCACTCTTTTCACAAGATAGTACTGTATGCATTCAGTATTCTTTGGCTTAGCAAATATGATAAGTATTTAATCTTTACTGCTCAACATTCTACATGTTTTACCTCATAGAGAAACAAGATGTTCTTAACTAGTTGCTATTTGTATTGATATTTGTAATATACACAAGTAGTTTAGTATGTTAACAGGTGTTCACTTAAGAGGGCTCCCTTGTATTTTACCATATGTTTTGTCTGCTACAAAGAAAAGACATCCTTCAAACAGCATCATGCTTTTTGCTTGTCATTTTGCAAAACAGTATTTATTTAATTACTTATAAATCTTTAAAAGCATGCTTAAATTGAATAAACACAAATCTATAACTTTTAATGTCAGTTCAGGTATGTCTATTTATTTTTTATTTGTGAATTAACTTGTAGGAAGTGTGGTAATTTACAGCAGATGATGTGATTGCATATACTTGTAACACTTGCCATATGGTCAGGCAATGAAGGCTGTCATCTCGTTATTACTGAATGACAAACATCATGTTAAAATAATAACACATGGAATAGGAAGTGCTCACATTCATTTATCTTAAGGTAGAGTGAGTAATTGAAATAATACAAATGCTACCATCTGAAATGTCACGTAGTTTATGCTTGCTTATCATCTACATTTCAGAACTATAATTTTATTTGCCGGGTACACCATAATTTTTATCTCTATGGATATACAGAGTTATGATGGTACCTCAGGGATAGATGTAGAAACTATTCATTGTTTCCTTCCGGCTGTCGTACATGACTTTAAGTGCTAATGACTGCAAAAGGTTGAAGTTGGCCATGTGCATTCTACCATGGCTCCTTGAAAAATGGTGTTTCCTACCCAGGATGCACTTTGCAAGCTTCTGGAGAACTCTCAAAGGCCAGAAGTTTGGTTTAGTATCTGCTAAAATTAAAATTGCCCCTTACTTCTGCAAATTGTGGGGTTTGGTTATAACTGCAAGCAAATATTCCAGATGAGCACTGAAAATCATTTTATTGTTGCCTTGAATATATGTAAACCTCAAAATCTGTTACAAAACATATACATTATATATAGGTTGAATACACTTCTTTGAAACTGTGTATAAGAAGCCTGTAAAGTGGCTTTGTTGAAATAGATTTTCCCTTTCTGTGAATAGAAAATGCATTTCAGCATTCATATTTTTTAGGAGATGAGCTTCCGATATTTCTTGCTAAGATTTGTTTGGGTTTCTTTGGAAGATCAAAATAATGTTTCATTTGTGTATTTACAGCACTTGAAAGAACTTGTTGATTTACACAGAATCAGAGAATTGTTAGAATTGGTAAATACTCTGAAAATCATCTAGTCCAACCCCCCTGCCAAGCCATGGACTTAGTAGTGCAAGATTGTCTGTATTTGAAAATAGTTTTCCTTCTGAAAATGCTTTTTAAAATTCAATTAGTATGTATAACCAACTCAGTAATGAGCTGAAGATGCATCAGAAAGGTTCATTATCATACTTAAACTTCTGTGTCACTTTGCCTGGAATTTTAACTTCTTTTACCATCTGCCCTTTGTTCAACAGCTGTATTATTGCAGCTAAAATGCTTTCATCTGCACTATGTTAGAATTATTTTTAAATTAGGGACTACAGATTGCTTTTGTCCTTGTGCTTAACGTAATATTGTCATATAATAAATACATTTGAAACTTTTTTTTTTTTCTGCTGGGTAGGATGAAATATTTTGAATGCTACCATTTCTTTTTGTTAGGTACAACAACTAGAAAGAAGATTCGAAGCTATTGAAGGGGAATTAAAGAAACAGAAAGAAGTAAATGATGACTTATTGAAGGAGAAAAATTATTTGGAAGCATCTTTAAAAGTGCTAAAGGAAGATGCAGACACAAGAGAAAATGAGCTGGAAAGGCTGTTTAAGAGGATTTGTGAAATACAAAAAGACAAAGCAGAACTTCAGTTAGTGATTGATGTGCAGGAAAAAGAAGTTGCCTCTTTGAAGGGGCAAGTGGCAGAAGCTAACAGGTTGAGAAAGGAAAATGAAGATTTGCTGAGTCAAGTGCAGGAGTTGAAGTGTTCACTGGATGAAGCCAAAGCAGTGGCAACCTTTGGGCAATATAATTGCAAGATAACAGGCACCAAGGTTAAATTAAAAACAGCCAAGAAAAAGAGCTCTTTGGGACATCATGGAGCTTTTCTCAAACAGTCCATCAAGGTTATGAGTAATGTATTTGAGAACTTCAGTAAGGACGGCTGGGAGGATGTGAGTGAAAGCAGGTACAGCTCTCATTAACTTAGCTCTGTAGAGGGGACACTGTGCATATGTAAAGCACTAGCAAATGGAGATTGAATTTCAACTACTGTTGATTTGGTATTCAAAAAAAATACTGTCAGATCCTTTGAAATATCTTGGGAGGTCTTGTTCTGAGTTTATTGACTGAAATTTGCATGCAAAATTAGCCACAACTGCATGAGCATTTGAGTAGGTGCCAGGAAACCCAAAAGAAGGCAATGCTTGATTTCTTCCAGTGATGCTATTTTCATGCAGTCATGAGGCTTGAAATTGACAGTTTGGCAGGTTGATTTAATTTGCTGGCCCTTTGCATATTCACCACTGACAGCTAAGGATTCCCAGGCAAGCCTACTAAGTCGGTTTAGTTATCTTGTGACATGCCGACCCGGGAGGAGAAACATTTTTTCCCCTTAATTTAGTTAGATAAATTTTGAATGACCCTTTTCAGCTTGCTAGCAGATGTCTACAAGCTGTTTAACATCCTTTAAATTAAGAACCATCCACACTAATTATTTCATGTATGTTTTATGCACAGTCATTGTACTAACTTTAATTGAATGATGGTTAAAAATCAGTTCTTTAAAGGTAATTGTTACTACATAGAGTCCCAGTTGTGAGTCACAAGTCCCTTGGAAGACTGCACTGACAAGCTTCATAAGCATTTTGAATTTTTTGCTTCTGTTTCTATTTGTTCACACATACTGGAGGAGGAAGCAGTAAGCCACTGGGTGAATGGGTATCACGCCCTGAATTTCAATACTTTATCCTAAGAGACATGCAAAGAAATTCCTCCAGCCTGTATTTACCCAAAATAAAGAAAAGGTAAGAAAAGAGTAAACAAGACAGTGTCATCTTCTTAGGCTTCATGCTGGCTTTGGATGTCTTACAGAGCAAATCAGCAGTGGCAAATGAAACCCTTCTGCCACTTCTCCCTGTGCAAAATAGGGATCTTCTAAACACAGGATCTTGAGAGACAAAACAAATTAAGGACCATGTAATTTTTCAGTTGCTATCATTAATGTGAAGCTTGTTTGTTTTTCTGTTTAATTTAATATTGCAGATCTGATTTTACAGAAAACATACATGTTTTTCTGTTGCAGTCAGTGAGCTTTTAATTTAATTTACTGTGTTTTGCTTTTTAAGAACAAAATTGACAAAGCAAATTGCTATTGCAGTTTGAATTTGAGTGAAGTGAAAAGAAATTGTATGGCTTCGGTTTTCATGGCTAGCCATAAATACTGCTTTCAGTAATTCTACAGGTATCAGGTTAGGGAATTTGTGTCATAGAACAGTGAACATTTTTGAAAGTTATTTTTCAAGGTGTCATTCTCAACAAGTTAGTGAGATACCTTTATTTACTTCCCTCTTCTATTTATTAATACTGTTCTTTATCAGTAATAGCTGCCTCTGAGTTTCCAGATTCAGGCCTTCAGTTCTCTAAATAGGACATTCCTTGAAAGCAGGAAAATATGTACATAGTTGGTAATATCTCTGTGCTACTCCAGCACCTTCAAACTGTTGCACTGATTTCTTTTCTTATCAGTTAATCAGACATACCAGTGTGTCAGGACAGGTTTTGAAAATTATAAAGATGTTTCTGTATGAGCTCTTCAATTTAAGGCCTCTTTTCTGGTTAAGTAGCCGCCGTATCTAAACCTTTCATTTTTATGATGGTGCAACTTAATTGGAACTCAACTGTGCCTTTTTTAAATGCCTTGGTTTAAGAAGTAACAAATCAAAATAACCTTGTGTCAGAGGATTCCTTCACAAACCCATTTGCACAAATAATGTTTAATAGCCACTGATAGTATAGAAAATATTATATCCAAGGCTTCATGTTTTAAGATGGACTTCAATGAATATCAGAAAACAAATGATAATCTGGGGCAAGGCAGTGGGATTCTATGAAACAATGAGCATACTGAGTGAAAGTTTAAGGAAAAATTTGAAGAAGAGTGGAAGTTTCAGGTCCAGTTTCTGTGCATGGCAGACAATTTCAGTAGGACTGACTACCAAGTTTACAGAATTTCAAAGCACTCCGAAGTTGTACTTGGCAGATATTTCACTGAAGTGTGATTTCTGAGTTTGTCTCAGTCAACACCACAAATGAAGTTCAATGGAAACGAAATATAATTGAATGAAAAGTACTGTGCATTTGTTTTGTTATCAAATGTGAAAATGAAAGTAAGTGTAAAACCATATGTCTCTGTGAGCCATTCACAGACTAGAAGTACTAGCAAGTAGTTTTTCATGTATGTGACTTTTGTAGGCTGTAACGAAAGCCTTCCTTTTAGAAGCTGTTGGAAGTCTCACACCTCAGGACATTGTAGAGAGAGAGTCCATTTGACATAGTAGAACTTGATAAAATAATTTCACAGATTTCGTCTTTATCATATTTGTAAACATCTGTTGAATAAGTCAACTCAGTGCTGTTTGGGTTTTGTATTTGTTTCTCAGCTTTCTTGCATGTGTTATTTTCTCTGTGCTCAAGCACAGGCTGTTTGGAACTTTGAAGATTTAACTTTACTTTGTTTTGGTTTTTTTTGTTTTCCTAAATGTACTTTTTTAGTGACCCTGAAATACCAACTTCTGACAGTTTGGAAACGGCGATTGCAAACACAGTACAAAACATTGATCCACTGCCAGATAAACAACAGGGAAAAAAGCAAAAACATGATAGTCAAAAGCCCTGCAACATTGTTTATTTAGAAGGCAAACCCCACCTGTATGATAAAAAGGTATATAATAGAACTTGTTTTGTTCTCTTGTGCATTTTTATAGTATTGTCACTGCTGTTCCCCTTTTAATCAATTCGACTTTTGTAAACTGAAAAAAACTGTTTCTAGATACTCAATGGATAGTTTCATTAGAATTTAGAATATTTTCTGAACAATTAGTCTGTAAATGGAGAATAATGGTGTCTACAGTGGGGGGAGCGTCAGATGTGCAAAAGCTTATTAAAAAATGTGAAGTTACTATAAGCTGTCCAGACTTACAATAACTTAGTTACTTTAAATCCATCTGCCTCTCAATCCAAAGAATGCTGCAGACATATCGTTAAGCTCTCTCTCAATCAGAAAAAACATACAGAACAGGGTGACCTAAGCATAACAAGTAATATCCCTATCTCCCCTCTAGCAAAACGGTGTGCTGATGAATCAAGCGTGAGCACCTCTCAGTTCATCTGATGTGTGCAGAAATAGTTGTCTCTGTCTTAGAAAGAAGCTTTTGGCTCTATCACTGTCCAAGAAATTCTATCCAGAGAAAACTATGCTTTTAGCTTTTTCTTAACCTATTTACATTCATTGTCTGGGATTTGAACCCCTTGCCTCATTCCTAACATCTATCTGCTGTTTTTTCACAGAAAAGGGCCAGCTGGTTGTTTCCTAGGTCTTTAGAGGCTCCATGCAATCTGTAACAGATGACTAATTTTTGGACTTTCAAGCAGTTTCTAATATTTTTTCCCTTCTGCATTTGCCCAAATAAATCACTTCATGGAATTTGAAACACAAAAAAATATTGTTGTTTCTTAGACCAAGAAACAGAATACTGAAACACTGAACAACTTGATGCTGTTAGAAAACTAGTTTGAAATTCTGTTACATATGGTCATACAATAGTTTGAAAACATTATACTTTCTTAGTCTCCAAAATTTTGAAGCGAATACAAACTCTTGTCTTATTATATATTATTGATTGTGTTTCTAACAAAACATATATTTTTCTGGCACAAAAGCTGAAAAAAAGTGAAATTCTGCAACCATCTGTTGGTATAGAATACACAGTATGAGCAGATGCATATGATATATGTGAAAATCTGTCAAAGTGTGTTACTCTTGTTATCTCCTGCTGCTCCTATGTGAGGATATACAAGGCAGGGAATCCAAGAGGTGCTGGTCTCTCTGGCTTAGTAGTGTAGACACAGGCAGTATATTTCTTGTTTGCCCATTTACTCTCTGTTGCTATTGGAAAAAAAGAAACACAGATATATTCTGGTACATTCTGACGTATGTGACAGACTGGTGGACTTGGAGCATACACAGGAACCATTCCAAGAGCCCTAATTGGGTAAATACACTTCAGCAGAAGTCCTCTATTGCAGGAAAAGCACCTGAAAATACGGTTTGTGACAACAGAGGATAGTATTGCAAACAGGTTTAGTATCAACAACTGGGAACACCAGTTTTAGCAAGAATCTTAAATCCCTCCCGAAGATTTAAGAACCTTTGACTTAGGTCATGGTATTCTCATACAAGGGGATGCTACAGAGATCTCCTAAGTCCTAAGCTATGGCTAGGGTTGGAGATGAGATAATTTATGGCATGAGATCTTTCTCAGTTTTGCTGCACATGGTTTAATTACATGATACCCTGTGCAGTATCAGGACAGTTATTGGCACTCTCTTACATATATTTATCAGAGCTGTGGCCTAAAGTGGAGATTTCTGTCCTGCTGCAGGCATGGATCATTTGTCATCATCCATTCAGAACGCTGTTCTATGTAACCCACAGTCACCGTTTCAGACTATTATCTGTCATCCAGTTTCATATATTCAGTGTTTGTAGGATCCTGTGGTTATGCTGATAGGATCTTAGTACTGTTTTCCGTTGTGGTCTTTGAGACATGAAAAACAATAATTATGAGACCACTCAAACGGGACAGGCCTACAAGAACTTAATCTCCTCTGTTTTCCTTTGCTTAGGTTTTAGTCTGAAAAGCTGGCACTTACATTTCTTTTCTTTTTTTTCTAGCATAACCTATTTCCCTGTCCTTCAAATTAGGTGGTGATTGTACAAATCTAGAATACATAGCTATGCTGTCCTACAATGTTAGTAAATTTAATAGATAATCTGTTGCTGTTTACTCTTTTAAATATAAGCAGCTATTTTAGTTATGAATATTTCCAGAATACAGAATTTAAGACCCAGGGAAATAGTACTTTGATTTTGGAGAAAGCTGTGCTGTGGTCATTTTCATTTTGCATATTGCAAGGAGCATTCTTCTTCAGCCTCTAATCTAGTCATTAATAGACACTTCATTTTCCTCAGGGATTCTTTGGGAAGGGTTATGATTTACCTATAACAGCTCATTATGTATTCTACATTTGGTGGGAAAGGCAAAAATTTGTGCTCTTTGCTGGCTGGGTTGGTAACAGTGATTTTCAAATTAAAAATAATTAGAATACTGTGTATTATTTGAACTAATCTTTGTTGTTTAATGCAAACTGGATAAATTTGAAGTATTGTGGTGTGTGTGTGTCATAAAGAAAAATTCCTGGCTTTGTGGTTTTGCTTTTTATTTAGGGCGAATCACAGAATAAAGACCTAGAAAAATTACATTCCAAGAGGAGGAAGATCTGCTATCTCACAACATCATATCCATCAATTCTAAACAAAGGTAGGAATATTATGTATTTCCACAACTTTGTAAGTAAGATTAAACATTCCTGCCTGAATTTTCAAAATCTCCTCTATATTACACAAACCCACTTAAGTGCTGTTGCAGAATTTGCTTGTTTAAATTTACATGAGTATATTTTTCAGAGCTCATTATTTTTAACTGAAATCATTATATAAAAAGTGACTGTCAAACTGTCTTTTTGCACAGTTGAAATGTACTCTATTTTTACTAAATCCCGCATATTGGATCTACTGACTGAAATAAGGCTTTTCACTACCTTTTATTCTTTGTGCCCCTTTTAGCCAACCTAGCCAATGAAACAAAATTATCTGTGTTTTGGTTAAGATCTTAAGAAAAAAATCTGTTAACAAGGTACAGAAGCCTATATTTCTGGGAATCAGAATCAGATCAGAAACTTGAGCTGCAGTGAACTTCCAAGTCCTTATTGAGTTAGCGTGTTTGCACTTCAGAGTATGAACTACATAGAGCACTTACAGGTTAACTGAATTGATTTACCACCTTGCATACTGAGAAATGTTTTACTGGCTAGAACAGTGCTTTGAAGAGCAAAGAAATATCAGAAATCATGTTATTTATGGTGATCTGTCAGTTTAGTAACATTCTAGTAACATTCCTTTTTATGTTTAGTGAACAGAACAAAAAGAAGAAATATCATTGTCCAGAAACCAGGCTACCCTGTTACTCTTCTACATGAAAGAATTAAGTCACTGCAGCAGCAGCTAGCTGTTTTACAGAATGAAAAAAAGACAGCAGTGTCTTCTGTGAAGGTATTTAAAGAAAACAATGAAAAACTAACAAATGAGCTGGAGCTGGCTGATCAGAGACTTCAAACTAGTAAACTGACCATAGAGGTAAACTACTTTTCATTATGCTGTTTTGCAATGTTCAGATTAATTCTGTTGTTGCAGTTCTGTGTAAATTTGATAACACTGATTTTTGTCTCTGAATTTGTTATGATCAAGATTAAGAATTGCTATATACTAGCATGCTTTATATTATATATATATTATTATTTATACTAGCATGTGAGATTTTGGATCGGTTACTATGTGCAGATAATACTGAGGCCTGATCTACTATCAATCCAATTAATTAATTCTTACGAAAAAGAGTCATAGAATCATAGAATGGTTTGGGTTGTAGAAGGGACCTTGTATATAATCCAGTTCCAAGCCCCCTACCACAGGCAGGGACACCTTCCATTAGATCAGGTTGCTCAAAGCCCAACCCAGCCTTGCCCTGAACACTGCCAGGGATGGAGAATCCACAGCTTCTCTGGGCAGCCTGTGCCAGTGTCTCACCACCCTCACAGGAAATAATTTCTTTGAAATATGTGTGGGAAGCTTAACTTTTAACCTGTGGCCTGAGAACTTTCCTGAGAATCTGATCAGTTCACGTGAACTAGAACCCATTCCTCTATGAAGAGCAAGCACTTTTGGAGAAATTGTCTTCAGACACTCCAAGAACAGAGTATTCAAGGCAACTGCAGTTTTCTTCCAAAGGTTTCTCAGACTAGTTCCATATTGATCTAATCCCGTCACTCTCTGTCAAGGTGGAAAGCTAGAGAACAAGATTTATAAAAATGCAGACTAGTAAACTATTTGGTTAAAAGCCCCAAAGATGACAGATTTCTCTACTTTGGTCTTTATTCCTACTTAATCCTTTTTCCATATTATTACTCCTTTCTAGTTTTCCCCAGTCTCATTTATATATATGTATTTTGTGTTAATCTATATGCAGCTCCTCAGCTGGAATTCTTTTCTATTCATACTGTAGTGATTGGCCTGCCCTTTATAGAGCTGAATCAACAAACACTTTTGCAGTAATTGTCTCCTGTTGGTCACACACACATCCTGCTTCCAGAATTATAGTGCTACAACAGATGGACCTGCTAGAAGGAGGCAGACATTAAAAAAGAAATCAAATCCCCTCCCCCTCAAACTTCTTTGCATTTCTGTCTTTGCACAGGAGGCAGAAGCAGTACCAGAAGCAGCACTTTTCACTTTTGTAGGGCTAGGGAACTGCTAATTTCTAGAGGAGGGAAAACCTCATTTGTGTTACTCATTTTGCATAGCTATGTATATGTAATGAATTGTTCATAAAGAGTTTCCAAGGTTATTGGAACCAATGGAGATCTGCCTATCTCACAAACAGTATCATAATGTAAAGTTTCATGGACAGTATAAACTTCACATAGAGTTATATGTGTAATTTAGGTAAAATATTCTGCTTGCTCAGACATCTTCATGATTTGACTTCTTAGAAGACTATACTTTGAGTGTCTGAGAGCAACATGAGAAATAAAATTAAAAGGCCACTATCAGGAAACTGTTAAAAAGAAAGGGGGCAAAATTCATGTCATGATAAATGCTGCTGTATTATAGAAGACTGACTAACAGTGAAATAGCATAGTCTTCAAACCAAACCAGGTTTTTTTCACTCAGTTTTTCTGGAATTTTTTTTTAAAAATAGTGGTCACTGGTCTATTTAAAGGGCAATGCATTCTAAGCAAAAATACATGAATGATGTTGCAGGTTCTCAAGGAAAAATCTTTATTAGGCATGCACATTTTTTTCCTTCTCAGCAAACAATTCAAATTCCCTTTCTTACAACTAATTACTCTTCAGGTGCCATACTAGTGCTACCAAGTGGGAAATTTAAAGCGGAGGCTGTGGCTACTTGCCAAGTGAAAATTAAGGAGGTAAAGAACCTACATGGTTACTGCAGGGTACACTCACGGTTGAAAGAGGAAACCATGATATAGACAGATGAAAAGATTTTAAGCACACGTTTGGGGGGGGGGGAGGGGTGTCAGTGTTTTGGTTTCTATAAGAAACACTAAGATATTTAAGTATTAAGATACCGCAAAAGAAATTACTTTTGGTTGGTTTTTTTTACTTGCAGGAACATTGTTGTCATTGTTTCTTCTCAATGCTTCTGTTAGTTTAGATTTTAGATTTTTCTTGCATAGGTAGATGGTAAAAACAAAACAAACAGATCATGAAAACCTGAAAGACTGAGGCAATTTCTAGATTTAGGGAGAGTCTTAAATACTTCAACAGTGTCAAAAATGTCTGATAGCCAAAAATAGGCTTAACTATGTAATCATAAAGTTCTGACTAATCTTACAGTAGCAGTGAATTTGTGATGCTGGGCTAAAATGTACCAATCTACCAACAGTAAACATTAACATCATGTCTTGGATGAGGTGCCATGTTGCCTGAATTTGGCTGAGAAAATAGATCCATTAGCAGACAAGGGCAGATGTTTGTGCAGTCGGTCCTTTGTCTGAATCCCCAAGGAATCTAGTGCTAGAAAATCAACTATCGACTTAAGATTTTAATGTTCCAGATGTAATTTTGAGACAGACTTTACAGTTCATACAACTTAACGACTGTCTGGCATCTGTTGATTTTCAGAAATGTAGGTATATGTATGGTTTTATGTATTTTTCTCGAAGATCCACACAGACATGTATGTATGTGTATATTTGCTTGTAGGAGTTCAGAATGCTGGATTCGAGGCAGGTTTTTTTTGTTTGGCCATGTAAACTCTTTGCAGCAATGTATATTTCTTGCTTTGTTTTGCTTCTGTAAAAGTAATTCTTTGCATATTTCTGCAAAAATGACTGTAAAGTGACTGCACATGTGAGATCAAAGCTCGCATTCTCCAAGGATTCACATCAACACTAAGTCAAGACCGTCTGTACAGAGCTATGGTAGTTATAATTTGCTATCAGTGTACAGAAATCACAGCTGGAGCTAATACTTAATGTAGAAGCAAAGGGATTTAGCATTTCCTAAGTTTCTTAGAAAAATGTCTGAAAGGAATTGTTGGGAAAATCCAGGATTTTATTTTCTAGAATTTACTGCCCCTTCTTTTAATTTCTGTCACTGACTGCTTCTAAGAAGAGTGTATTTTTTGCATGCAACATAGTAATTATAAATCGTTTTTATGTAGTAGGTGTCATTCTTGTTGCAAAAGCTCAGGCAAAGTATATTGAATAAGAAATTAAAATCATAAGTGGATTAAATCGTAACTATTTATCTTATTCATGTCAAGGCCATTCACAGGTCCACTGCTGAAAAGTACCGGGGGATCTTTTGCATCAGTCTTCCAGTGTTTCTCAGGTGATGTCAGAGGAAAAGCTGCATTTCTTAATGGAATGACATAGGCATTTGCCAAGTTCCTGTGTGATTCTATTTCAGCAGGAAACCTGAATGTTAAAGAATGAGAACATGTCAACCAGTCAAACACCAACAGATCTTTGGGAAGAAAAAATGTGAAGTTTAAGTAAAGAGCTCCAGATGCACACATGCAGTCCTGCAGATACATTTTAGTTTTTGATGAACTGGGAAGAAAAGGAGCTGGTTTTGGTTTTAGTTGGTTTAGTTTTGGGTTTTGCACATTTTGGCTGTAATGTAGCCTAGGATTTTTTTCTAATAGCATTTTAAATATCCCACCAAACTCTCTTTTAGCCATTCAGTTTTCATTTTTCTTTGAATTTAAGGAACTTTTTTTCTCTGAGCTCATACTTTGCTTTTACAATAGAATTTGCTTGCCAAAAGTTTATCTCAGGTATAGAAGGGTATGAGCATGAAAAAACAGAAGAGTAAAGCACTAGTGAAAAGTCAAGAGCTTTTTATTCTTTAAAGTTTGTGGTTTTCTTTACAAATTCTCATGTCTATTTTTTACAGCCCAGTCTGTCAGAGAACAGCTCAGAATTCAGTGTGGCATCAGCAAATTCAGCACCACAGCTTCGCTCTTTTTATGGTACCCAAATATGAGTAAACCAGCAATTACACTGAAACAAAGATTAAATTGATTCTGGTTTTAGATGCCTTGTAAATTATTGACTTAACTATTATTTACACAAAGATGTCACTTTGTTCTGTCTTTCATAAAGGGATTTTTCCCTTTCTAAGAGATGTATTCTCATTTACATAACAATTTTTGTATGTCTGTGGTTTTCTTTAAGTAAATTTCGGGAATAAGCTTGAAATTATAAACTGAATGCTGTTTGAAATTACCCTGCAGTAAGATAAAACTGCTTTTGGAACTTCCTCAGTTTTGTTCAATACAGCAAGTGTTCATTACAGTAATTGTTTTGGCAGTTCTGGGGGACTTTCTACATAAACATTGTCCAGTTAGAAGTTCTCACAGGCATATCCAGTTGTTTTCTCCCAAAACGCTTTAGCATGTGTCCTCATTTTATTTTGACTCCTCTTTCATGGAAATACTCCAGCACATTTGTGCTATTTTTTATTAAGTTCATAAGAAAGCTTCTGCATTCAGTGTCATGATTTCTAAATTGAGTGGTTGTTTTTTTCCTTCCATTGCATGGAAAGATATTTTAAATTATATACATCAGATGATACTAATCATACCTACAGAATACCTGAATGATAATATTTTATTAAAATATTTAGAAGAAATAAAATTTGGAAGACTGTAATTTAAGTTTAAGTAGCACTTATTACAGATTAACTGTACAGGAAATTGCTGGTGCATCAGTATTGTGTGCAGGAATTCTGATTTTCTATTTTTACTACAGTAGTAGTAAAAGAAAACTAGAATGAATGAATCAAAGAACCATAAAGCTTCTCAGGGAAATTCTGTTCCTAAAAAAACATCATAAGAAATGTGATTTCTCCCCCTCCTCTCCTTCTTTAGCAGTGTACAGGTTATCCTGTCCTAGCTGCTTTGAATAACAGTAGTCTTGGTTAATTTGCTGCAACTATAGTCTTCAGGCACAATATTTAAAAAGAAGTAAAGACAGGTTGTAAAAACATTTAAAAATCACAACAGTGAAATTTCTATTTTACTTAAAATGCAGCAGAAGTGAAAAGGTATCCAGAAGGACTAAAAATGTGATAAAACAGGATATACAGCCTGACCTTTGCAAAGTGCAAATACAATCTTAAGACAGCAGAGGTTTATATAATAATTGAACTAAACTATGTACCAGTTCAAGACTGAAATCTTCTCAAAGTCTGATTGGGTGTTGTCATTGTGTATGCATGCCCTGAAAAGACCCCTTTGTGGGCACAGTAGGTAAGTCAAAACCCAAAACACACCCCAGTCTGTGTATTCTTGAGAGAAAGCCATTCTTCCTGGACTTACCACAGTGTTCCAGACCAGAATGGCAACATTATCTGTAGATAGGAAAAATTGTGTGCACTATACTTTAAAATTAAATCTTACGGCATTTTAATACTGTTTTGGGGCCCTACAAGTAGTTTTTGAAGGCTTTGACACATATTTTGGCAATATTAAGAATAGATTATGCTATGTTGTAGTTTTATTAGACCCTTGTTGTGCTTAATAAATCGAAAATCAGGCTACATGTCACATGTATAAAGACTGGAAACAGAGTCAGATGATGCTCTGTGACTCTAGAATTCACCTCTTTCCAGTCCTAGTCCAAAATTCTGCCTGAAAAAAGCATGATCAGCTAAACCGATATGTTTCAAGCTTTTTGATTACTGAATGGAGAAATGTCTATGTAATTTTTCCTCAGGTAAACTACTGATTCATCATTGCTGCTGATCTAAAACAGTTCTCAACTTTTTATTTTCTATTCTGTCAAAGAAGTTAACTTGGCAACAAAATGAGGAATGTGAAATGATAAACATAAAAAAGTAACTGGCCTTTTAAAATGCATTTACTCCACCAAAAAAACCAATTGTTTTATTTATTTTTGTAGTTTGCTGTGTTGAAAACTTACAGCATCCTGAACTAAGTTCCGTTAACAGATCTACACTTAAAATATATTTATCATGAAACTGTGCCGTCATTACAAAATAAAATTAAAGCAGAATACCTTTTGTATTTATATTGATCTCCGAAGAAAAATTACCATAGACCTGTTGAATTACTGATGAACAACAGTTGAAGTACATTGCATGTAGGAAGTGAGTCTGCTTCATAAATAAAAGAGAGCAGTTCTCATGAACTAGAACTGTGAAAGCTGTATTATATTGCTGTCAAAATGAAATAACTTAGAGGAAGGCAAATTCTAGAAAAATATAAAGAAAAAATTGTGGAGACTACATGAAGTTCATAGATACTTACACTCAATACTATATATATTGCTGTATCTTATAGAAATTCTAAAAAGTGTGGTTTTAAGAGAAAAGTAAGCACTATAGTAAGAACTGGAAAATCCTATCCTGTAATTTTTTTCTTTGTGGATGTCATGTGATATGTAGTTTATTTTTATTCACCTTCCCTGTGATTTGAACAAGCTTTCCTTGTGCATTGAATCTTATTATTAGACAAAAAATAGAATTCAGTTTGTAGTTTATTCTCCCAAAAATTTCCTGAATAAGGTACTATCTAAGACCTGGAAAAGCTCAACAGATACTCTTGTAATTGAATTCCCTTTTGTGCTCAAAGGAGTGTTTTCACTGAATTCAGTCTGATCTGATCATTTAATTGAAGTAAAGCATAGAACAAGTCTGGGTTCTTGAACATTCAGTACTATGTAAAGTCCTGAGGATAATGTGAGGTTTTGTCAGATAATATTTATTCCTCATCAAATTTTACCCCCCAAAATCCATTTATTTGGGAATAATTATTCATATGGTGAGAGATTACATTTCAGCACTGGCAGTCTGCTTTTCTCATAGATAGTCATAGAAAACCAGTTTAGGTTGCAATTGGATCAGTACTCTTAGGCTTGTTCACTGGAGTGGTTTATGAATTTTTCGTTACTACTAACTACCAGTATTAACTACAAAAGTGGTTTACTAACCACTAACCACATACATGCATGTGCTTATTTCCACTGAATTCAATGGCATTTTAAGACCTTCTGTGTATGGTGGTAAAAATAAATTTTATTTGTTCTAGTCTTGAATATAGACCTTCTCTCTGTAGTGAGAAGTTCTTTTGTGTTTTGAACTTGCAGGGAAGGAATTACACTAGAGAATGTAATATATGAAATATCATTATATTGTAATAGTTATCATATTGTATGATATAGTATTCTGATAGACTATCAGTCTGTGTACGTTTCTCTGTGTACCATTCTGTATAGGTGCTACTAAAGTGTAAGAAATAGATGCCTTGAGTTTCTAGCAGCTGTATATCCTACCTTGGAAGTCTGAATTCTCTCTGCAAGATCTCAAGAGTCATGAAAAACTTGGAAAGTACTTCTGCATTTCTTTATATTGTGAACATGAGTTGATTCTCCTGGACTCTCCTAATGCATCCTTTTACCCTACTTCCCTTTCCTTTACTCCTGTCCTAATCTGGTCAACCAATATTCCTCATTGTGAAGCTAGGGGACATAAGATTGGTGGAGCAGGGTGCTCAGCATGGTTAGCAAGGTAGATAGGTGCTTGTAATAGGTGAATTGGTAAGAGATGGGTTTGTTCCATATGTGAGGAGCTGGGTGTTGAAAGAGCAGGGTCATGGGATTGCAAAAATGGCTCTAAGACCTGAAACTATCAAGAAGTTTATAAGCACATCCATTTATTTTTGTTGTGTGTCCCTGTGTGACAATGATTGCTTGTTTTAAAATGTACCTGTGAGACTAAATTCCAGAAATTATCATTGTGGTTGGTTTTACTTAGTATTTGGTTTGGTACTAAGCATTCCCACATGGAACAGTGTAGATTATGTGTCTCAAATCATGCCTTAAGGTTAAATTGGTGCATATGAGTACCACTTAATCATTTTCAGTAGCTCAGAATCTCACATACCATGAAATTAATTTTTCAGTTGATCCCTCACATGAATGATAGCATTATTTTTTTTCCCCCAAGATAATGGGTTACACCTTACACATCTATTCTATTTGGATATACTATGAAATATATGACAGTCATTTTGCTGTTTGTTTGATAGGTAGAATCTTTCAATCATTTTTTAAAAATTAGTGGCAATGTAGAAAATCCAAGCCACTGCAAGAGGATATCTTCAGTCATTGACAGCTATTTTTAGCTTTCAATCATCACCAGAGGCTGATTGAAAAGTATGGGTCATTATGACCTCACAGTGTTTTTAATGAGGAAATCATTACATCATAATGAAAACCAATACATTGCTCAAGTTCATGTTGAGCAAGGCTGAATTGCTGTCTCCTGGGAACCAGAGACTCTGAAGAAAAATGAGAGTCCTAGTAGGTAATGAGCTGAGCATGAACTCCCATTGCCATTGTGAAAGATACTAGCGCAGTCCTTGAATATATAAACTGGAGGCTCTACAATAGAAGCAGAGAGAATGTATTTTCTTTCACTTGGCATGATTTGAGTGCTCCTAGAATACCCTATGTAGCTCTAACCCAGCATCCAAGAAAGATACTGGTAAAAGTAAACAGCATTTCAAGACTCATGAAAAAGATTTGAAAATACACCATTCCAGAGAACAATTTGATGTTTTCAAAAAGTTAAAAGGTGTTTAAAAATTAAAAGGTAACTGGAGTTTAAATATTTGCATGAAGAGTCTTCAGTCTAGCAAATGAAGATTGGAAAAAAAAATCAAGGGCACAGATCTGAAACAAGACAGAATCATATCAAATATGAGGTTTGTAATTTTTATGTGACTTTAATTGAACATTACCAATTGGAGTCAGAGAATTGCAATTTTATTGGACAGCTAATCTAAAAAAGGAAGAATTAAAGAGAAATCAACTGGTCATGGTTAGCAGTGGGCAATCTTTCTGCAGGGAATAAAATAAAAAGTCTGTTCTGTAGGAAGCAACAAAAATAGAGATGAGAAGACAGAGGATACATTTAGCTATGTGAGCTGAGGTAATGAGAAGTACAATCAGGAAGGTATTTTCTCAACTTCAATAACACTTCATTTATCTGTGGAACTGAGGAGAGAAATGTGTGTACTTCATAGAGCACAGCTGATCAACAGTATTTTTGTGATGAAACCCAGAATGCATTTAATGGTGCTGTGAAATAAAATGTAAACATGGATGATAGATTTAAGAAAAGTCAGGCCAATATTTTGTAACAGTCTAACTGAAGCCAAGAGGGAGTGTTATAGTGATATTCAAACATCAGGTTACAAAGAAGAGAAATTCTGAGGCAGAGGAAGAAGCCATCACCATGTAAGACGTACAAATACAGACTCATGGCACAGGGAAAATGGATAATGAAATGGAGAGAGTGACCTAAGAGAAATGAATATTCACCGTGTGCAACAGGAGCATTAAAAGAGAATTAGCCTTTAGCAGACGAAATGAAAAAAGAAGGAATAATAGCTTTTGTGGTGTGACATACACAGAATTTAGGATTACACTGATCTGGTACAGCCTTTTAGAGTTGCTGATTTTATAGCTGAGAGAAGGCTAAAGCTTAAGCTTAATGCATAGCTTGGTAAGGTAAATTCAGAAAAGAAAAAGGTAAATTATTATGTTTTATTATTTTTTCCATATTCTCTTCTCTACCTCTAGGGTGGAGTGTAAGGAAAGTTTTTTAGGGAGGTAGTAGTGAAATAGATAAAGGAGAAAGCTTTTCATTTGAACTGGGGAGACAGACTTAGGTAATCTTTTTTAGGAAAAATCTTGATAAAAGACTCTAGCTGATACACTTTGTTAAACACTTGGCTTCCAAAGAATAAAAATACTTACTTTTCAAAGTATTGTTTGCAATAGAAACTTTGGTAGAAAAAAGAAAACAGAATCAACAATGAGTAACAAATTATGGAAAAGCATTCTGATAAATAGTAATTTCAATTTAAAATCTACAGGTGCTGCATTTACTTGAAGATAGAAATTTTACAAGCTTTGTCCCTGGAGAATAAAGTTAAGATAATCATGGGGAAAGCTAAGCAGCAGGAGACATAAATTTTCTTTACTTAGGAAAGAAAGCCTATATCGAGGTCTGTAACTGCAATTATGACATTTATGATGATTTACAGTCTCAAGACCTCTACTTTGAGTAGTTTCCCTGAAGAAAAGTTTTCTCATAATTTTGATAAGAAGGCATTATTTGTAGCTTAGAGTGCATTTTATTGCATCCCACTGTCATACGTATTACTATGTACAGGTAAAAAGGTACTTGCATTTTACAGTAAGTTCCTCAAGATTACAGATACTAGATTGTCCTGACTGTATTTTTTTTCTTCTGTCAAGAATTGTAAAATTTTAGTTCTGTTTTCATTTCTCAACTGCTGCTTTGTGATGTTTGTTCTTACTTTTCATAAGGAGTTGAAAACTCCTTTATAAATACAAATATGTATCTTCTTATCTACATATACTCACTGTGTATCTCCAGACTTGTTTTTAAACTGGAAGCTTTTGTAGTAGACATTGTGTGTAGGGTATTCAGTTTATATATGTCAGATCCTCAAGGGCCACGGCTTTTGCCAGATGAAGCACTTTTGATTTTGAGGCTGATGAAACACAGTACTATTATTGATCTGTGCATGACACAGCCTGTCTCTCTGCTGGCAGAGTGTAGCAACATTTATCCAGGAATTTGTGAAATGTCACTTGGATCATGTTCATAAGGTAAACTGAGCAAAAACCAGGATCTGAGCTGAGAATCCATGAGGAATTGGACGTGACTCTCTTATTCCTTCATCCTATCTTCTAGGTCAGCCAAGTGGTATTTGTCAAAAACAACGTCTATGTTTTTATCAGGTGTTGAAGAACGTATGATTATCACTTGGAACATCCTGTGCCATATAGTCCTACTGTTGTTTTACTCATTTTTTTAGGTCATTTGAAAGAACAATATTTTAAGTTAGTTAAAGTGATCTAAATATTGCAAGTCTGTGATTTCTGTTGTGTTTGTAGCAAAATGACAGTTCCTGTATGGCTCCAACCAGGAAACTCTGTTTATATTTCCTAAAGGGTTTTAATTTTTCTTGCTTTGCTTTGCCTTTGGGGGTGTGTGGCAATAAATGTTTGCCATTAGGATCTCAGTAAGCAGTGGTCAGAAAGAGTGTGTGACTGTATTTACACATAAACCTGCCAAAATGCTTATACTTAAAGGTTTGGTTTCTTTATTAATAATGATTGGAAAAGGATGTGCATTTTTGTTAGTATCAAAAGCATGTCATGTAAAACATAATGCAAACTAAGGTAAATAATAAAAAAGCAAGCTTCTATATCAAGTCAAATGTGACTTTTCCAGACATTTTTTGTAAGTAGCGTTTCAGCAATAGACTCAGTGTAATCTGTAAATAGATGTTGCACCTTCTCTGTAAAAAAAAATGTTTTAAAATGTAAGAAAGGCACAAAAAGATGCTATTCCTAATTTAAGTTTTGGTTTCAAAAGTCATTTGAAAGTTATCCATGGAGAAAAAAATATAATTATTGTGATTCTTGCCAACATTTTTTAATTCTAAACATTGAAATCTATAGAAAAGTCTCTTGATTGTTTGATTTAAAAATCAATTGCTAGTTAAGGCAAAAAGAAACAGTTTTTACTGAAGTTAAATATTTGAGTTTGGCCATCTTGAGGTTTTTTCCCACGTATAATGAGGTTTTTTCCCAAGTGTAACAAGGTTTTCTTTTATTTCTGTAAGATAATTTCTGTAGTTTGAATCCCACAGACCAAGTGCAGATTTAAATGTAGTATCATTAGTGAATTATCACTGAGATGTAATTAGTCTCTACTTCTTATAATGTTCATACCTGATGCATGTATTTTTACATGTTATCCTTCCCTTTACGTGACTGACATATGTGAGATGCAAACTCATAAGCTGTGGAAAAGCCAATGTTGCAGTTGGCTGGTTTGTGGGGCAGGCGTATGGCTTGAGGGTATGTGTGTTTATTTAGCACATGTCCACAGGTTGGACAAATACCAGCGTCTGTTTCTCAGGAACTTGAAGGTGGTGTTACAAATCATGAAAGCCACCTGCTTGTCAATCAGCCACTCTTCATAGAAAACCATTGCCAGTTTGTCAGGCACTATTTCTTACAGGGAATCTCAGAGAGGGCATTTATTGTGCTACTTAGCTGTTGGCAGTGTCAAGGCACTCTGTGAGATACTGTGTCTTATTTCAGACACCACACATAAAATACAAATATTGGCGGGAAAAAAAAAACAGTTCTAGGTTTTGAACATGTTAAATGTGAGAAGAAAGTTGAAGGAGTGTAATTAATGAAATCTATAAAATAAAAGATCATTGGTAAAGACTGAAGGACTGTAATAGCCAAAATAGTTTCTGAGTGCATGAAAGATTATTTAAAAGGGCTCGTGGTCCATTTGTGCTTCCATCCCCTTTAAGGAGAATAGATTTAATTTTTCAAGAAAGATGATTTAGGCATAAGGCAAATTTTCTCTCTGAGGGCACTGAAGAACTGCAGAAGGCCACCAGGAGAATCTTCACTATAGTTCAATTTAAGTTTTGCACATGTGGCAAATTTAATGCATTCATGACATCGCTACCAGTCTTTCTCTTTCACAGTTATTTCTTTGGTCCTCGTTCTTATTTGGAAGGGATTTTTTTTAATTTTTTTTTCCTAAGTAACCTGCATAGAAAGAGTTTGAACAATGGAGCTAGCAGCTAGCCACTGCAAGGATTTTTTTCTCCTGAATAACCAAATTCGCCTTTTCCTCCATGCAGCTTATGACTCTTTGGTTTTTATAACGTGTATCAATGGTCAGAGAGCAGGACCATAGCAATAACTCTCACATCTTGTCCTTGGGGAAAAATGTCAGAAAAAAGTACTTAGTCCTAGAGTTCTTTGTAACTCCTCCAGATTTCAGAAGAATCTTCTTTACCAGTTCAGCACTTTTAGATCTCCTGGAAAGCAGAAGTTTCCTGGTTTTGGCTCTATTTTCTTACCCATTCCAAACTGTCCAGTTTGGATATTCCATTCCATTTTCTTACCCACTCCATTTGTCCAGTTTACTGCAAAGCATTTTTGTTAGAGCCTGCATCTTACTCCAACTTCCTCACTCTCACAATACCTTGTTTAAGCCTGTATGTTCAAAGTTAATGCCGATGCTCTGTTGTCCTGCTTACTCCCTTTCACTACAAGAAGAATCTTCAAAGGACACATCCGTAGTCAGAAGCACAAAGGAGAAGAGTACAGCCATTCTCATCACTTTACCAAGGAAGAAGCATGAGCCTTCAAAATGCATTTGATTTTATTTTTTGTCTTTCTAGGCATAAAGTAATACAAGTCAAGATCTAAGGTATCTTCAAGAACAGCAGAAAGTGTTACAACTTAGGGTACTTAATGGACAAAATGTATCTGGAAAATGCACCTGAGATTCTTTTTAAAAATGGTTATCTACAGCATTCCCTCCTTGGAATTGTGCTCATTTTTCTGTCTTAGTCACTAGTTGTTGCAGACAGGGAATAGAGGCTCACAGGATTCTTTGGCATCCCTGCAGAAGTCACACACTATTACTCTCCTTGTAACCTAAGGAGAAGAGTTTTTTTTGTTTTGCAGCCAGGTTAGTTTGCCTAAAGTGCCTAGACCTCATGGTCTAGCTACTGCTAGAGGAGGTAGAAGTTTGATTATACTTCCCTACTAGCGCTTTGCACCATATGATCTGCTCTGCAAAAGATTCCCTGGTAGCTTGTGGCATATTAAGGTTAATTTTGCATCTCTCCATGCTACTTTTGATGCCTAACATGGCAAGGGCTTCAGTTTCTTTCTCAGAGTTGGAGACTGTATGACTAGCTGCATCATGTCACAAAATTTACTGGCAGTGGAAGAGGGTTTACTCTTCTGTGGTGGAACTGGTCTACCTATGTGGAGTTTTCTGTTAATTCATAAATTCAAATGTGGTCCTGTGGTCGTTCAGGTATTATGTACACCAAAGAGAAATGTGTGACTTTGTCTATATGTATATCTCAGGGAAGCAAGCCAAAGAGAATCAGGCAAGTGCTAAGAGACATCAGCTATGGGTGCAGTTGAAGCTGGGACATTGAATTGCAGAGGATAGGCACAATGTTGCCCTCAAACTGTTCATGTATGAGAAAATAATTAATTGCCCAGATGAGTCATAATATTGATAATAATCATGATAAAGGGAAAGTATATTTTAATTTATGCATTACCTGAAAATATGGCTTTTTGCTTGTGATGATCTTGTCAGCTCTTTAATATGTAATGTAAGGAGTACTTTACTCAAACTGTTCATTTATGCCTGTAATTTTAGCAAGGTTCCAATGATAACATAAATTACAAATTAAAAACAAGGCTGTGAAGATTCATTTACAAGAATCCAGGGATGAATTTTCACTTTAATTTATGCGCAGCACCACTGTAGTGGTATTTTTTAAATGCAGTCCATTATTTTGAAATACATCCCTGTCTTTGCATCTTCCCCACAATATCTGTCATCAGCTTCCTCATGCTTCTCGGAAGTGGCTAGCAATATGCCTTTATTTTCTTATCTACAAATGTAAATAATGCACTAATATTTCACAGAATCACCCTTATATGACTACAAAAATTCCAGGTATTTTACCTTTTTTCTCTAAATCTCTGTTGTGTATTTCTACTTTTGTCCTGCTCTGTGGGAATGTGAGAGTTTTTCCTAGACTTCTAGGTAACTGAATTTGCTAATGCACTTTACACTTAAAATGCTTTGCCTGTACACAGCTGTCTATGTTAAAAAAAAAAAAAAAAAAAAAAAAAAAAAAAAAAAAAAAAAAAAAAGAATGAAGGTCCTGAAGACATTTTTTCTTCTTTTGTTGATATCTGAAACAAAATTAGACATCTTAATAATTGTATAAAATTAATATAGAGCAATCTTGAAAATTTTGTTCCCTGAATATTGCAACTTGCTTCCTAGGATACCTCTGAGGTACATGGGGTTTAGTAATTTTTATCTCAAAATATCACTTATATCACTTGTTCAAACCTTTGTATCTTTTGGACATATTTTCTGTAGGTTGATAGAAAACAGTCATTAGCAGCTGAAAAGTAGATCTAAGCATACAAAACCAATACATTAAGAGGGGACAGAATATGGGAGATGAAACAGTTTTCCCTATAAGCATAGAATACCTGTCTGCTTATATTTGCGATGCAGCAGCAGTATTTCAATAGAAAATGGTTCGTTCTCTAAAACAGATGGAAATGAGGAGACGTTAAATTAATATTTCACCATTCCTTCAGCTGTTTTTTTCCTTTCTTACTTATATTTTCTTTCAAAAATAATTTAAATTTTTAAAGATATAAAGCTGTATGCTTAAGAAATAAGCAGGTAAATCAAACGATAGTTTAAAAACCATCTTTAAAATAGCATTTTCATTTTGGTTTCTTTCAATTTTATGTGAGCTATACAGAAAACAGATGGAAGCATTATTAATTTTTTCCCCCAATGAGTTTTAGTGCAGCATATTTGTATGTGTTATCTGAAACGTATGAATACTTAGTATTGCTGCTGTTAAATTCGTAATGAGTTGTAGGGATTGTGAAATTCCCTGACTGGCTCTCATGCAAGTAGTTCATTTGCAGTGCTTAGATGTGTTAAGATTAAGCGGAGGGAATATGGCAAGCACCATCCCTGACCCTAGATGAAAAAATCAAATGTCTAGCTTCATGAGTTTGCCTCAACTCTCATGTTTGGTGAAAATCAGATAAATACTGTACAACCCTGCAAAAAAACTTTGCAGTAAAACCTAGTCTGAACTTTAAAAGATTGCATGGATTCCATGTCTATATTTTCTAGTAATTACAAAGGTGTGGACACCTTAGGGCAAATTTTGTGCATCAGATGGAAGTCTGCTTATATATAGCAGCAGTACTTACTGTGCACCAGCATTTTATGTGTTGGAATACCTAAGTTAAGTTGTGTTTGTGTAGGTAACAATGGTGGTTACATGGAAACATTGGGTTTGGACTCAAGCCAAATACTCGCAACTGATTTGCCATAACATCCAGATATTTTCAAGTAGGACACAATGTTATGAAATGTCTCATTTTTAATTGAATTGTAGTAAGTTATTTTGGTGTACCATGTGGAGCCTGTGTCAATATTAATTTTTCTAATATGTAAATATGTAAGATGTAGTATAATATACTCTAAATATTTTTCTTTTTAAGAAATATTAATTTTTTTATGTTATGTAATTTTTGTCTGGAAATGTTAAGACCTTATAGATAATGTTGTGTACCTCTGTATGTTCTGTCAGTTTGCATCGCTGCGTTGGAAATTCAGTCCCTAGAAAAATTAAAGCAAGTAGTTGTGAGCATATAATTGATCATAATGAAATTGCTTATATAAGTAATGTAACATACATAGTTAATAGTCCTTATATTCCTTTGAAATTTACAAGGACAGATGGAGTGCTGCATCTATTTTAGCATGAAAGCAAGGTAGTGTTCTTAATATGTACAAAAATTAGGCATAGAATGCAGTAATATTTACTCCTACTGAGACATTAAAGTAAAAGAAAATGCAAGCTAAAATTGAATTGCTGCAGGTCAAACCCCTTATCTTTGAATTGGTGTTATCATTATACAGATGATATTTCACAAGCATTTTCATCATTTAATATACGATGATATATAATATGTATACATAATATTACCTATATTGTTACTTTTTTCTTATTTCCCATAATTTACTTGAAAAATCTTTGGTTGCAAAATGTGCAGTTCTGTACTTAGGCTTGTAGGCTTGTCTATTGTTTATAGCAGCAGATGATTTTTTTGAGAATTGGGCTCAAAATATACTGCCCCAATTCATTTATACATGAGTGTATGTTTCTCTAGAATAGATGCATGTGCTCTGGTATTGATCTATGTGGTGTTATTATTCTTTAGAAAAACGAAAAGTTAAAATAGAACAAAATTTAAAATGGACCTATCTGGTCTGATTTTATTGATTATATTGTTTTATTTCATAAGTTACTGTAGCCAAATCAAATATTATAATTCTGGGGTTTTATAAGTTGTAGAAGAAATTTATCTGCAGATGACTATAAAATAGCTGAATTAAAATTACAAGTAAAACATTTATTTATGAAGTAGTATACAGTAAATAGGCCTTTGTAAAAGATGATTACTCTTGATCAGTACTATAACATGAATAAGAAGATGTTAAAAAACTTTGATAAGAGTTCGTTCATGATTACAACTGTATTCCCAATGATAACTGAATTTATTTTTTATATGTGTGAAAGGGCCATTCTATAGATAGCAGTGTAAACATTCCTTTTATAAAACTGATGAACTCCAATTGTGTTACAGTGACATTATCAATAGGACAGCTGTTTTTTCATAAGTAAAATACTTGAGATGAGAAATATACCTCTTATCTGCATATTTCTTATTTCTTATCTGCATATTCTGCTGATATCTGTATTTCTCTGTTGGGAACTAATTTAAACACTTCATGAGAGATTGACATTTTCAGTGCCTTAAACATCCTTAAAAGCTGCTTTGTTCATTGCAAACCATATTTAGTATGACCTCCTAATAATGTAGCACACCTCAAGTGTCATGCATGTCTTTACTGTGCACGTTGGAGCTGTGTTCATCTATACTAGACAACTGCATTTCAAGGAAAGATTTTTTTTTTTCTTGATAGGCAATTAGCAGTAATTAGGAAGATTCACTTCAGAAAGATGTCAACATGAGGTTGTTTAAAAAAGTTGAATGTCAGTGGCTTTAAAAGAAGTTTTTTTTCCCTGACACATAGGTATGGCATTTGAAACATGAAATGTTAATTTAACTTTTCTGCTTATTATTCATGCACAATATTATTTTGTCATTCAGATACTACACTGACAGAGTGCAAAGGGTGTTAAAATAGTGCTGCTAGAATAAAAAGAGGATTAATCTACCATTGGCCAATTAGCCAAAGGGTACTTAATGGTCTCTAAAGGCTACTGAAGTTTAACAACTAGCTAAAGCACTGGCAAAAAGTCCTCTGTATTACCTTCATTTACTTGACATTCTGTGAAACAGTCAGCTGCTGAAAACTGTATTTGGCTGAAAAAAATTTTAACTCAGTGATAAAGTAAATTTTACTAAAATTTCAGAAGAATAAATGACAAATAACTTTTAGATTTTATAACTTTTTCTTGCTTTTGGGCATCTTTATTTAAATTTAGGGCTAGCATAAGTCACCATTATGTCACCAAAGACTTTTCTGTTTCATATTTTTCCTTCGTGTCTAGAATAGTACGTAATCAACCACTTGCAGCACTTGCATGAAAAAGAAGTTTCGGTGAGGATTTGGAGTTATTTGCCTTTATATGATTCCCATTAAGTATGCAGCACAGTTGGTATTTTAGTCTGTTATGTATTTTTCGTATTTTTCAGATAGTGATGTACCATTTTTAGTAATTTCAGTTTGCGGTTTTTTTTGTTTGTTTTTTTTTTTTTTTTTTTCTCTGTGACCCATCAGGTAGGCTTTTCTTGAAGACAACAAAACAGGTCATGATCAGTGGGTCTTACTAATAAATTTTGCCTTGGATGTTGTAAATAGATTCATCTTTATGTTTTAACATTTGATGCAGTGTGTAAAATTATAAATACCTGACTCTGTGCCTTACAATATGTTTAGAAAAGTTCCGTCGTGGTTTCTGTGTGCAACAAGTACTTCTTATCCTGGATATACATAACCGTCAAGCTAAAGCTGTGAGAAAATAGGATTTAAGATGAGCAGAGTTAGGTTTTCAAATAGACGTTGGGACAGGATATACATATTTATGCATAGAGCAAGTGTATTTTATTAGCTCCCAAATTTCTTAGATGAAAGATAAAGGAATATATTAACTATGTGTCTCTTAAAGACATATAGATGCATATTGGAGTATTTCATGTGCCAGGGTTTTAGAATGGGTGGCAAATACTATTTTTAATCCTCTGAGGGTATTTATATTACTTATAGTTGGATTACTATTAAGTAGTAAAATCAGGTAATGCTATTGCTTAAAAAGGGTTTCAAGAATACCTGATTTACAGCCCATTTTATAATTTTGCCTAGAATACGTTCTGCAAAATATATTCTGCAAATACAAATGTATGGAATCATGTGCAGCAGCGGCAGTGCCATATGAGCCACCACTAAAAGAAATTTTCATACATGCAAGTTGCAGGAAGAGCGTGACTGAGCTAGAAGATCCTCACAGTTTTGTTGTGATGCTGAGGAGCAATAGGCCATTCGAAGAGCTTCCTACATTGATCCATTGGCCTTCCATGTAGCTATCTTTCCAAGCAGAGAGCTTATGGTAAAAAGTATTGCTGAGTCACTGCAAGTTTTGCATTGACTGCATAGAAACTGAGATTTCACCACTTACTCCTTTGTGTACAGCAGAACAGAGTGTCACGGGTATACCAGGAGCAGGGAGATTAAGATAGATGGATTTTAAAATATTGAATCTATAAACATCTGTTAAGCCAAAACACTCTGGAGGAGGTGCAGCAGATAAAGGCTGCTGCGTGGTGGAGTAACAGCAGTAGCCTGCCTTTATCAACATCTGGTCTAGCTGGTGTTTAAGATTCTAACTTTCATCATGGTGACCTTTTCCCTTGGAGTAAATCCTTCTTACTCTGTCACTCACAATTTGTGTGCATGAGAGAACACACACAACC
>JANRGW010050706.1:0-25899 GCA_024733675.1 Psilopsiagon aymara | reverse complement strand
TTATTATTACTGGTGGTAGCAGCAGTGGTTTGTGTTATACCTTAGTTACTGGACTGTTCTTATCTCAACCCATGGGACTTACATTCTTTCGATTCTCTTCCCCAACTCTCCGAGAGCGGGGGGAGGAAGGAGGGGGAGTGAGTGGCTGCGTGGCTGAGTTGCCTACTGGACTTAAACCATGGCATACAGGCTCTGGCTAAGACACGTGTCTGAATGCATTATAAGGTAACAGCATATTTGTATACACTTAAATTCTTGTCTATCATGTTGCTAAAACAAAGAACTACCAGAAGGTTGGTAAACTGCATAGGTGATTACAGTGAAACATTTGATACAGCACTACAACTGATTTGAAAATGTTATCAAGCGAAGCCAATATAGCACCCAGGAAACTGTAGCAACAATAACTGCAAATAAATTAAAAGAATTTTTTTCTTCAGCTAAAAATACTATTTCTGAAGTAGCAATAAACAATTAATAGGCTACCAATGCCAGCTACAAATCTCAAAAGTGAAAAATACTTCTTTTTAGCAGCATATATGCAGAAATCTATTCCTGACCCAGTACTTTTCAACTGTGTCATTAAGCAATGAATATAGAAGCCTTCCAACTGCTAATTGTGGCTTACTATTTACAAAGTTTATTTATAAACTCATTTTCATGCAAGTATAAAATACTAATTCCATGGACAAATACACATTTGTTCACCACTCTAAATTATATACATTGCATTTGCATCTAATATTCAAGGAAGTGCAAAGTCCACAGTGATGTAAGTAACAATAGTTTTGTAAACCATTAGATGATGAGCTCTTAAGAGACATCAGTACTGGTATGATAATATACTTTTTTGTATACTGCTGAAATCAAACATTTTTGCAGTAAAAGAACATACATTTCAGCTACATTCAAGTGATTATTTTATTACCATATATTATATCTTACAAACTTTAGTGGAGATGAGCAAGAGCACTACAAAACCATACCTTAATGCAAGACGTGTACTGCATGGTATGTGCAGGCATAGCAAAGGAGAGACAAGAACTGGAAAGAAAAACAAGCTAAGGAAACTTGTACAAAAATGGATAGTAATACTGACTAACACTGGGTTATAATCTTACTTATAACAGACCTGAAGGGCTAATAGAGATCCAATTCAGAAACACCTGTGCACTGTAGGTACAGTTTGGTGCAGATCAAGAGTGCAGTAATACAGTCAATGTTGTACACATAAGATAATGCACAAAATACACTGATATGCATATAAACAACTAATTTGCTTACAGTAAGTAGGGCAGCACAGTTGCAGCACTGCACCCTTGGCACTTAGTGATAGGACAACACGTATTTGGTTTAACTAACTTCATAAACAGGATATATACTGGTTTGTAAGATGTAAAACACATTATCCCTTTGAACCTTCTAGTTTTACAGCATTTTCCTAATTTTCAAGTTCAAACACAAAAACGATACACTAACTAGATATGGAAGACGCTTCAGATTTGGAGTAAAAAAAAACCCTCCAATTAAAAACAAAGGACAGAAACTCAAATTAATTCAAATTACATTATTTAGATCTGTTACTGATGTCTTGTGCTGAAAAAAGAATCTGAAACGTTAAACAAACAAACAAAAGCAACTTTGTAATACAACCCACAATGTCTTTATGGGCTTTTCCTGAACAGTAATTGCTTCCTTAATGTCCCTTTCATATATGGTAATTTCACTTAAAAGAACTGCTGAAGTTATTTATCTGAAAAGTTGTAACTGAATTAGAAGTTTGGCCTAGCGTATTGTATCACACAGAATGGAAGACAATATGCTCTTCTTCAAAGCAAGTATATTTCAGCTACAAAAGTATTCCAATTTTAAGTGATTGTCCTTGATTTAAACAATATTAACAACTATCTGGAGGGAGCCAATTAGGGTTTTCTTTTGCCTGTTTTAAACAAACTGGCTAAATTGCCATTTTATATTATATATAACAAATGTAATTAAACTGTTCTTAACATATAATGATGTAACACTTTAAAATTAACTGCTTTAAAATATTTTACAAAGACATTTTATTATATATGACCTATACAGCACACAAGAGTATGAAACATTTTGAACATCTACATATTTCTGTATTTTTCACGTAATTATTACTTTGCACCAAACATTGGTGTCTGTAATTCTAACAATCCTTTTAGATAAAAACTCAGAATGTTTTTGTGGATGTGGGTTTACTTCCTGAAAATAAAGCCTATTACAAGGAGAATGTCTCTACTGACTTTTTTCTTTTACCAATTTAATGTTTCACACAAAACTTTTCAAATGGACCAACATACATAAGAAGACTAATCTCTCTGTACTTTGCAGTGCAATTTGCTAGGGATAAAGTTTAAACCAAACCTGACCCTCTCCCCACTACCAACATTGAAAACTGCAGTCAAAGTAAACGTCAATGCCAATCACTATTGAGACTCCTTTCCCCCTTATTTAAAATGCAAACCTTTTCAATATCCATTTGAATGAAAATATTTGCATAGAGCAGCCTTGTATTATTTGTAAAGAACATTATGAGCATTTTAACACAAGATAAGGCACATGTTTTTCAGCATTAATAATCTAAAACTAATCCTGAGGATCTGCTCCTCCTCCTCCTCAGCAAAGTTTGCTTTTTTAATATACCCTGTATTACCTGAAGAAAGCAGAAAAGCAGTATAGAATAAACCAAAACTCTTCACCTGAACTAAATTCAGAACATTAATGAATCTTGATAATAGCATAACAAGTCCACAGATAAAGAACTAAGTCATTATTGGACAAATTCTCTTTAGGGGAAAAAGAAAAAAAAAAAAAGATACAGCCAGTAGCACTGTAAATGTTAGACAAAGGTTCACATAATATGGATAACACATAACAGTGAGTTTTGCTAAAATAAGCTCCCATCAGAAACAAGGTAGCTAAACTGTGAGGCACTTAGGGTTGACAAGAAAAGGAGGAATGCAAGGGGTCTGTTTCATAGAAAACCTGAAGTTGCATATCATATCCTTGTATTAAGCCTTCTATTAAAGTGCTAGAAATTGAGAGTTAAAACAAAAGGATTTAAATATCAAATAAGTGATTAAAGAGCTTAGTATGCATTAAGTGCTTTTGATTCTCATTAATTCAGAGCTTTTTAATAGTTTTTAAAAAATAAAGTCTGGAAATAATCCATGTGTGAAATCATCTTTCTTGTGCCATTGATGATATTTGTAAAGTGCCCAATTATTTCCTAAATAACAAAACCATTTGCCTTATCTTATGTTGTATAGCATGACATAGTCTGTAACACATACGTAATCCATACTGCAACAACAGTCAATCTGATGGAAAACAGCACATGTGTACTTTTAATCAGAATTTTAATTCCTCCTGTCACTCTAAAAAGCCAGGTCTTGGATTACATATCCACCAGTATATAGTGCAACCAACCTCGTATTCTCAAAATATAATTTAGCTGTTACAGCCCAATGCTCAAAGAGATTTATCAAGCCTTTTCGCAGAGAAGCCTGACGCCCAGACAAAATCACAGATGGAGCTCTAGAACTGAGTCACATAAATCCACTAGATGCCAAATCTGAGAAGGATCTGGGTTCTGTCGGATGATGAAGAGGCTGAAGATGTGTGGCAGTCTGTGTGTTACTGATCACATCTAACTGAGAGGGATATGCTTCATTTACATTTCCTCCAATGAAACCATTTTGGAACTGGTGGGAGAAGAGACAAGATAAGTGGTTAGAATAGGAAACCAATTTATTTTTAAGTTTTTATAAATCCTCCTAAAGACATGGATTGGATGAAAACATCTTAAAATACAAAGAATATCTTTTAAACTCTTTTTTCTTTATTTTTTTTAAATGATGAATGATGAAAAGTTAATTTCCATTAAAGTAGGGTCTGAATCATAACTGAAATTTTCCCATGTTGCAGTCAGTGAGAGTCCTCCATCTGGCTAAGTAAAAAAACATTGCTATCACCATCTAAAGTGTTGCTGAAAGCACAATCTGAGCACTCCCAATTTCCACATCCAGCTGTTACATTTTAAAAGCAACCTATTTACATATTTTCATGTCTGCAATGGGATCCAGACTTTACAGCTCTTCCAGGAATGTGCATGCAGTCCAATGAGTAAGCTGAAATGTACCACATTCAATCTAGAGGCAGAGCTATCACAGGGTGGGCTTTTCTGATAAATGGTCTTCGTATTGACAAGTAAGAGCAATGACTGGCTTTCATCAGTCTTGACATAATTGTTCACAAGATTATTTTAATCATCTGATGTAATGTTTCCTGTCATGCCATGGAAAAGTCACTTTATCTACAAAATACTCCAGTCAGTCATGCAAAGAAAATACAGCAAAGTATTTTAAGCATTTTCATCATCTCTTTGGCAGTAGCTTAGACCCTAGGTATTCATTCATTCAAGGTCTGGCCTTAAAGATATATATTATATAATCATTCATTCATCTATCAAAATGGGGTGGGTATTGGAAACTTCCTTTTTTACCTTCTACATGAATATTAAATTTAGTGTGACCAGTTCTTCCAATTTTTTAACAACTGGACTATAGCCATATGAATTATGTTTTTAATCAAAGTTGCCGTACTTTTAAAGATAGCTACATTAACCTAAGCTAGGATTACTTCTGACAGGAGCAGATTATTCCAATATACTTCATTAATAAGATGAGCATGCTCATTAAAATTTCTAAGAGTTCTCAACACATAATCCAGTACTTAGCAAGGTTCCTCCTGATTAATAAAGGAATGCTGTCCTTAACCAAGCTATTGCATTATATAAGGCCATTCTGCCCTTCACCACTGAAACTGTTTCTAGACTACATTGGCTATGATCCTATCACAATAACAAGTTAGACAGAAGGTCAAGGCAGATGACTACAATAGACCCTTCTGGCTTTCTAATCCTCTAGTCTTTTCACATAGAAATTGATGAGAGTAAGGCGGCTGAGAAAAGGATAGTAATTGTGGCTTGCATAGCAACGTCTGTCCTCTCTCCAGACTCCAACTGCTGATAGAGATGTCATTGTGCTAAATCCAGCCACAAAGACTGCCCTACTTTGGTCTGACTGTGTGAACACAGGCTCAGACAGTAGTATCCAATCTGCTTAGTCACATCCTAACTTGAGTTACCAATTAGCAAAAAAATCAGACCTTAAGTTTATTATCATAAGTAGTGATACATTCTCTATTTACAACAAACATATATTATTTGCCACCAATTTACAAGATTATTTCAAGTGCAGCAGCAACCCATGGGTTCACATATTTTAAAGTTCTTAACTCTGATACAAGACTAAATACAATCTCTGTAATATAAGCACATACAAATATAGGATTTCTCTGGAGCATTGACATTTCTAGGTAAAAACTGTTTCTACATTAAAACACTTCTCAACATACCTGGTTTATAGAAAGCCTGACTTTGCCATCAATCTATAAAAATGTTAATTTGCAGATGTGACTGGAGGTCAAAACTGAATAGTCTGATACAAGACATGTTGATTTTTTGCATGTGAACAGTATATAGCAGTGCAGGCTGCTAAAGTCCATGCTATTTGCTTTAAGAACAAGCAGTGTCTTCCTACCTGAAACCACCCCCTGTTGGCATACATGATTTTTGGACCCACAAACACTTGGAGAGAGCTATTGGTTATCTATGATCACTGTTTTACAAAAGGAGCTGGGGGAATAATCCTTCCTTATCTCATCAAGAAACATGCTCCTTTTTTAAGCTCATTTGGACAAATGTTCAGCAGTTCTCCTCAGAGGTAATCAGGAGCTAATGTGCATCAGTTCTGCACTACCATTCTGCTTATGAATGCTATCCAGATTCCCAAGCGCATAGATATACCATAGCAAGAGGGGCAGAATTTGCCTCTGAACAACTTAGGGATAACTTTCCACAAAGCAGCCTTTGCTTATTTATTTTTTTTTTAAATGACAAACGAGCTAAACACAGTATTAGTACTGAAGCACAGTACTGTAGTAAATATGAAGAAACAGACATATTCATTTCCTGCATTGACAGATGCTTAGCCATTAGTACAATTTATACAGACAAGTGAGAAGAAAAAGTAAGCAGGACAGTTAAGAAAAAGATTATTGCAACATAACAACAAAAAAATCTACAAAATAAATTTCACTGAAACCAACCATCAAAAAGAAAGAAATCGAATTGCTTATTCACTGGCTGTTCAAAACCTGTGCATTGCACCAGCATAGCTTTTGTGAACAGAACAATTCTATACTAGTTTACAGATGAACTTGGATGACCTTGGAACTGCTTTGCAGCAACCAAACATGGAAGGGCTAATAACATTGACCAGACAACACCAGCTTGACAACATACAGCCACGCACTGCGCAAACTGGCGCACTGCAGCTTGCCAGTAGCTTCATACTCTTCAGCTCTTGGGTGCCCCCGCAGCAGATGATCATCTTGCTAAACTGTCCCATATTTTAGCTAGATTTCTGCAATTCTGCAATCATCTTATTTTCCACTACTGAAGCAGTTTTAGAAAATGGTATGTTTTGTACTTGTATTAAGAGTACCAAAAAACTGTGTATGTTCTACTTGCATTTCTCACCTCTGTCTTCTCTAGGTTAAACGGCAATTAATACCTTAATTCTGTAAATGCTTAAGCATGTGCGTAAGCATTTGTAGGATCAGTACTTTAGAACCTTAACTCACTGAGGTAAAAAAAAAATAAAAATACAATAACTGTAGCCTTGTACTTGAGCAGCGTTAACTGAAAGAAATGGTAAAATTTAAATTACTTCAAAGGTAGTTCAGAATCAGGAACTGACTTAGTAATTAATTTTTATTTTAATTAATTTCTAAGTTAATTTTACCTACGAAGAACCGTGCTTAAAGCTGTAATCTATGCTACAGCCAGGCTCCTCTTCTACAGCTTTTACTGTGCCTCAGCATAGTGTGAAAAAGGTTCAACTTACCTACTTGAATTTAATTTTTTTCCTCCTATTTTGTCTGCAGCAGATAATTTAGCAGCCTGGGGAACAAGCTGACTTCCACTTATTGTGTGTAGAAATGCAATAGTGCATAATATTTCATGCTATTTATGTGACATTACAAACTGGTATTTTAACCAATCCTAAAAGCACTGAAGAATCTGAGAAGCCAGAGAACATTAGGGTTTTTTTAAAAAGGTTATCTTTCTGGATCTTTACAACATATTTCATGAAAACAAATGTGCCAGACAATATTTCTGACATTATGCCACTCCTCTCAAAAAAGATATATAAGCAAATCCCAAACTTCCGACTCATCTGCTTTTCCTTTGCTCCTATTGGAAAGTTACTGGTAGGTACAACAGTTTAGTTCACTCATTCTTGTCTTAATACTGCAAAGAGAGCTGCAGAGCTGTGGAAACCCGTACACAACAAACTGACCAAATACAACTCTCTTCAATCTAAAGAACAAATAAAGCAAGGACATTCCCCACACTGCTAAACCATCAAAATCAGTGACACAATTATAGAAAACTGCATCCTGGTAGCCACCCAGAACTATAAAACCATGATTCAAAATGCAAGCACTGGAGCAATGCTGTTTACCTTACCTTGTTCAACAACGTTTGTTGACTTGTCATCATCGGATCATACTGCATTTGATCCACGCAGCTGGGCTGTGCGTCTTGTGTGCACTGGTACATAGAAACAGCGCCTGCGTAACATGTTTGAGGAGTTAGTGTAACAGACTCAGAGCTCATTCCGCACTCATGATTTTCAGGAACTTGGTGCAAACAACTGAGAAAATCCTCCAAGCTGGAAGAAGCAGAATAGGTCGATCTGTCAAAACCTGCTACAGGGAAATCCATTTGAGAAAAATTAGGAAGCTGTGGCATCATTGCTGTGGGTTGCTTGTAAGGGATAAACTCTTGCCCACACTCATATGGGGAAGTGTTTACTTCTGATTTGTAAGAGAACTCGGATGTAGTTTTATGCATGCCAGGGAATTCATATTGCTGGGGCTGCTGCTGCGAGCAGCTATGAGGCATGCTGGTGCCAGAGCTCCAATTTGTGAACATCCCATTGACTTGCATATGTTTCATCTTCTGACAGAGTTGCTGCTGCTGCTGCTGTTGCTGCTCCATGAGCTGTTTCCGGTGCTGATGAAATTGATGTGGATCTAACTCTGGCTGTATCAAGCAACCTTCATTCTGGACCAAGGACTGCTGCTGGTTACAGCCAGAGTATAAGAAGTCAGACTTATTTAAGGAATCCTGAACATAAGTCAGGATTTCATCAGTTATGTTAATATCCCCAATATCATCCACATCAGTTATTTCTGTTTTAAAAAACTCCTCATCCTGCTGAATACACTTTAGATCTTCAAAGTCAATACCCAGATTTTTCATGATGTTGTACAAATCATTGGTTTTGTTATCTTGAAAGAGTGCTGCACTGTCTTCAGGGAGAGGAACAGTACTGTCCTGGGAACACTCCATTATCTCCCGCTTGAGAACATTGTCATTTCCAGCAGGTAGGAGATTATCTATCCAGCTGCTACTAACACCACTACCCAGTTCATCCCTGCTGTCTGCAAAGAAGTTCCGCTCAAAGGAAAGTTTATGTGATGCTGGAGGGCAGAGATACACAGACTCATCCTGCCTTAACATGGCACCTAGCAGGGAGTTTGGATCCACAGAATCATTTTGTAGCGCTGCTTTGGCTCCTTTTCCTGTTGTGCTTTTATTCTTCGGCTGAGAAGGATCCATAAGGCTTGACATAGGAAAAGACACCTCATATAACACAGCCTCGCCAGTGGCAAACATGAAGGGTAATTTCATGTTACGCTTCCGTAGATGTTCTGCTCCTTCTTCATCTCTGAAAATAGATCAGATATATAGCATAATACTGCAGTAGTAAGCAGTTACTGTAGTCTTCTTGTCCCCTGGAATTAATAGTAAAAAAAAAGAACTATATTTGTAGGCATTTTTCAAATTCCTAGTGATTCGAGCTCAACTTGGCTGAGTTAAATCAAGAAGCAGATTATGAAATAAGAAGCTTATGACTGTAATACCACATTTACATATTACCTTTGTAATTAAATCTAGATAGCATACACCATTTTCTGGCCAGTATGAGCTGAAATGAAAATAAGTGGGCTTGTTTCACACTTCATTCTTCTTGGCATATCAAGTAAATGAATATTTCAATACTGAAGTATCTCTCTCTCCACTTTACAGACTCCTTAGCAAAAACTATTTAACCTGTATAATCATGCTAAATTCTATACTATGTAGAATTTAGTTCAGCACTATAAATGACTTCATTTACGTTATCTGCTGTTTTTTCTACGCAACTGCAGTTGGATTGCTTAGTTTTCATTAATGGGGATACTGTATTAAAAATAGGGCTGGATGGAGTAACATGGTGCTTGTACCCCTATTCTCATTCTTCGTATGAAATAAAAATGTCTAAGTTTTACACATAAAGGACTATGCCACATAAAGTACTGAAATAACAATTATTTTCAATAATTCATTATTTGCTTGTTAGGAAATTGAAGGAGGCTTTCTTTTTGGAGTTCAGGTTTTAAAGAGGTTTAATTTAAAAATAAAGAATTCATTTCTGAATATAAACAAGCTCAAAAGTTTTCAGTTTTTGAAGTATACTACTTCACAGAATGATTGACTTACGTAAGAGGTCTTTGCGTAGAAATGATGTAATCCGGTCTTCCATTCTTGTAGACAAGACGCGCATTTGCCTGCACCCAGGCCCATCGATTTTCTTTGGTTAGGAGCCTGAATACAGTCATTCCACTCTCGCCTGTCTTCATCACTAGAGTCAAAGAGTAAGCATACTGTTTACTGTCCAGTGAACAAAACCAAGAAAATCTGGTATGCCATGATTTGTACAGCAATTTTACAAATCTCATGTCCTCAACCGGCCATTTCTCTACAGCACTAATTATTCTTAGTGAAACGAGATAATTGATCACTTTAAGATGGCTACTTTAATTTACTGGTAAGATAAAAGTCAAACTGCAGGCAATTGTAAGAGATCCCCTGGCAAGTGTAGAGGGCAACATCCTGTACTGAGCTTCATTCCTTATTTCTTCAATTACAGAAATTAATAAAATACATGTAAATTACAAGAGCTTAAGTCTCTTCTACATCTGAAAAGTGAATATTACTTAAGAAATCAAACCCCACATTTGCTCTGAATCCAATTCTTTACATTTTGACTTCAAAATCTGTTATTTTTCATTCCCATTATCACTTCACTGGCAGTGCTTGATAAAAATACTGCATTTTTATTGTACATTGCTGAAAACACTGCATTCATAGACAGAAAACATGAATAAAAATAAGATGAGGAAAGTTTAAGAATCTTCAAATAATCTTTGCTATATAACTTCATTTTATGTTAGCATGAGAAATGCAAACCAAGAAACCAGTTTTAAAGCATAATTTCAAAACCGAATTTCATCCCATTCTATTTTGGAAATCTTTCTTATTCCTGACTAAAACCCCAAAATTTCTGATAGACAAAAGGGACTGAGCTATATCTGAAAGAGAAAATATGCTTAAGATAGGTTGAGAACTCAGCTACTGAAAGGTTAAAAAGAAAAAGTAGCTTTTCAAGAGAAGTCAGTAGAAAAGAAGCACCAAAATATCCTGAAGATGTTTCTGTAACTCCCAAAGACAAGTATGTTATAGCTAACAAAAATGTAAAGAAAGAAGTCCATTCAGTAGTTAGATATCAAATAACTGATGCTTATTTCCTTAACTTAATCCTTACCCTGCTATTTAAACCAAATCAAGATGCCAAGAATCAAAACCCAAAAGACACTAGCATGCAAAATCACAGGTTAATTTGTGTTAAAAATCTTACATGGGTATCAGAAGAAAGTACTTCATTCAACTTCCTAACAGGAAAGCTATCTCTGAAATAGTCCCTTTGCCCAAAGGAAGTTGTCGAAATAGCAAAAGCTGGACTGAGCAGCGAAGGAAGTGAGAAAAGCAAGATATGACAGAAACTGAAATATATAATCTAAAGGGGTCTAGATATTAAAAAATTAATTCATCCAGTGTAAGTTTTTATAGGGAGGAAAAGATCACATGAACAGCATTCTTTTTGTTAATAACTTTTTTAAGAGTACTTCAAAGTATTTTTTCAGTACAAATACAATATATGCTTTAATTTTTAAGCCTTTCTTAGGGAATGAAGCTTACTTCGAACATGATTTTCAGCACAATAAAGCATATCAGCTGCATGAATAAACTGGTATCCTGTTCCTCTCATACACAGCTCTGCTTCAGTGTATCCCAGGACAATCTTTCCTCTGGAAGGTAAAAACAAATAATCGCAACACTGCTGATGAGCCAACTCACAGAATTAAAGTCAGGCAAGTTAATTATGGCTGGAACATTTCAGATGCAAGTGCTAACTACATTTTGTTGCAATACCAATTATATGCAGAAGCATGACAGTTCTAAAAGGAAAAATACAGCTAACAAATCAAAATTTTTACTAGTCCCCCAGGTTGCCTCCAGTGACTAGGAACGGGCTCACAAAATTATCAAAAAAAAAAAAAAAAAAAAAAAAAAAAGAGTATGTCCACAGCCCAGCTGGACTCCTGATTTCATACTTTTGAACACACTCACTTATAGCAGGCAGCTCCCATCTGTTGCAATGAAAGACATTGTTTGCTTAGCCCCATTTCATAGCTTTTACATACAGGTGCTTGCATGTAGAAATAATTAGGGGCTTAACTTTAGTCATGTAAAACTTTTTGCCTAAATTAGTACTTTTAATAGCTTAAAATTCAAACCAGGGCATATTTCAGAACTACATTCATTTGCTATTGGTTTGGGATCCCTGTGTTTGCATTTAAGCTTTCTAAGATATACCTCACAGGAGCAAAGGCAGTATCACATTTGACTCTGGTAGTCAAAAATTACTTTCCTTGAGGTCAGGGAGATGAAGAACTTAACAGTGCCCATTAAAGAGACTGAAACGGAATTTGGAACAAAGAAACAGAGATCTAAAGATAGAAGAAGGAAAAATAGGAAAAAGGGGTGGGAAACAATATATGCAGAAGTGTAAAATATGACAAAATTGAAGGTTTCAAGTGAAACATAACGGAAAAAAAAATCAAACACAAGAATGAAAAGCCTGTGTTCTGTCAACTTTTGCTGACAAAACATTTTGTCAACTTTTACTTGTGTCAGTTTATAGAACCCACAGAACATTTTGGTTTATCAACAGACACAATACCAAGTAACTTGACTACATTATCCCATAACTAGGCATGGAAATCCATCTGAGATTCCACTGAAAATGAGTCAGAAGCCTGAAAGCATTGTCAGTCAATAATAGGAGGGAGGGGAGAAAGAAGGAAGGAGACTAGAGGCTTTTTTTTTTTAATAAAGAAGCACCTTAATGGGCTTCTTGCCATGTTGACGCAGTTATGTTGATCTGATAATGCAATAGTATTTCCAGTATTTATATAGGGAAAAGAATGACTTGGAAATGAGTAAAGCCATAGTACAAAAAAAGAACTTATTTTGAAGTAAATAACATCTCCATTGAATTTTACATCTATTTGAGTTGAAGAAGAAATAGTTGGGTTTATGTCTGTGGGGTTTGGGGTTTTTTTTTGGGGGGGGGGAAAGGGAGCTGTTTGTTTGACTGTGTCAAAAAGCAATATGCCCTTTCAAGGAAGTACACTGACAAAGAGAAAAATCCTAACAGTTCCTAAACAATCATCAGGATTGACTGCAAAAGTAGCCAGCTCTATATTTCAAATACATAGATGAAACCTGTCTCATAAGCAAATTATCAGAATATTAGGCAGAATACTTTACACGTACTTTGCATCACAGCCAGTAGGTGTGAAATCCAGTTTGTGTTTGGTTCTGAAGATGAAGTTTTTGGTTCGTATCTCAAGGATAGATGGTGGCTGGAGGGGAGTAGCTACTGCAAACAGAGCGAGCTGAGGAGACAGCGCAGCACCATCCTTCCCTTTCTTGTTTTGTCCATGGAGAAACTTTAATCGTCCTTGAAAATTCATGGCCTCAGGATAAAGAAAAACATAAATGTTATACGTTGAAGATATTTAAGAATAAAATATTTCTGTTATGATGCAATATTACATATTTACCTTTTTCTAGACCCATCTGATTCAAGCTTTGTAGCATCATGTACACAAATGCTAGCTATAATACAGAACACTGTAGTTACAGCCCTGAGCATATCACTTTGAGATCTACTAATAAACTCACTGGAAAAAGAACTAACAGGAAGTTAGTAAAAATTGGATTTTCTAATATTCCAGTGAACATGGTCTTATACATGCATGCAGTTAACATGAAACTATTTCTCTTGCATTTGTCAGTCATTAGTATGAAGTATGCAAATGTGTACAACTGCAAAATCCTACATAAACAACTCTATTCGTAAGAAGTCACCTAGAGGATGATAAACCCACATTTCTTTTAACACCTCCAACACTGACAAACAGGAAAAAAAAAAAAAACAAAAACAAAAAAAGAAGTATTAGAATGAGCAAGTAAAGATTTTCCTAAGTAAGGGAAAACTATGGTTTTGTTAGTTATTATGACTTACTACATCTCAAGATACAAGATACAAAATAATTTTCGTAACGCTTCTTTATCTGCAAATCACACAGTACTTTACAAAAGCAGATGCTTATTCATTTTTCATTGAGTAAACTGAGCCATGAGAAACGAGTGAACTTTCACCTGGTTGTAACACGTTCAAAGGGACACATTTAGCATCACTAACTCAAACATACTGGTTCAAAAAGCTCAGACAGCTATGAAGACTCAACAAGTAAAGCAAGTTGCTGTACTTATTGTAAACACAGTGAAGATTTCCAACTTGCAAGCATACGTGAAAGTTTTTAACAACTCCATACTCACCAGGAACCCAGATGAATTATCCAGGAGGCATCGCAACCTGCAGATGAAATTCCTTTCCATAAAGGAAGAATTCTCTGGAGGAAGTTGGTCTGGGTTATAATAGGTTGCTGGCTGTGAAAAGCCATTATCTCCTACAGGAAAGGATTGTTTATAAGGATTATTTTTAGAAGAACACCTACTGAAGGCTATCTATAACAAATCGTCTTCTGTCTCATAAACAAAGCATGAGGTCATGAACTGAGGAAGAACAATGTAAACTGGAAACATCCTCAGAACCTATGCTGATTATAACACAGGTCAAGTACCAGTTCTTCTGATGGGATTACATTTTACATATTTGAAAACTGCATGTGTTTAGTTTTGTTTGGTTTTTTTTTAATTTATTTTTTTTTTAAGTCATGGGGGTTTTTGAGTTTTGTTAAGGGTTTTTGTTTGTTTAATTTATTATGTTTGTCAACAATCTAGACTCTATAGCAATTGCAGAGAGCAGAGTTCCCAATAAAGAGCACACCAGTATTTCTGCAACTTCAGTTGCTCTGCCTTTCAGTATCTGAAGGGGGCTTATAGGAATGCTAGGGAGGGACTTCCTTAGGGACAATAGTGATAGGAGAAGGGGCAACGGGTTCAAACTTAAACAGGGGAAGTTTAGATCGGATATAAGGAAGAAATTCTTTATTGTAACAGTGGTGAGGCACTGGAATGGGTTGCCCAGGGAAGCTGTGAATGCTCCATCACTGGCGGTGTTCAAGGCCGGGTTGGACAGTGCCTTGGTTTAGTGGGAGGTGGCAGGGGGGTTGAAACTAGATGGTCTTAAGGTCCTTTCCAACCCTAACTATTCTATGATTCTAACTATAAGAAAAAAAGAGACTCAATCCCATGGCTGACAACTAGGATACGAATATGATATTCTTCTGCCACTTCATGACAAGCTTTTGTTGCCAAGTAGCATTTAGAAAACAGACAAACATTTGGAATATAAAGTAAAAACAGAAGGTAAATCAATAAACTTCTGATAGAATACATATGTTCTGCACAGGACTACGCATCATACCTACTACAGGGACTACAGTGATAAAACAGCATGTCTATTCACAGCAAATTTAGCAAAGTGATCTTGTTTCTAATATGCATATCTTTATGAAAAATGCATAAACTGGTAATTCCCTAGAAATTCTTACACACAAAATTAAATAAAAATTGGTGGACATGCTCTTCAGCTTTCCTGCCACAGAAGCAACTCAGTGATATCCTTTTTCACAATCATAGAGCTGGAATTTGAATGCAAGTATCTTATCTGGGTTCTCTAAAGCATCTTTCAGCTTAGTGAGGAAAACTGGCAGTTCCCAAGAGTGGGAAGTGGAAGAAGTGACACTGTCTGCAGCTTGTGAGAGGAGGTGAACAGAACGCAAAAGAGGAGGGAATGTGCTTCAAGCCCAAACCTCCTTCATTTGTGAAAGGCATACTGCTGCACTTTCCCAGGCAGACAAGAGACAGAGAGGTACTGTTGCCAAGATCTTGGAGAAGTGACTCTCTAAGATGGTAAAGTGTCCTACAGAACATCTGCAGTCCCTGGAGCAAAACTACCTGTTTCCAGGGTACTGCAGGGATCAGAATTTGCATCCCACATGAAGCTCACACCATATCTCATCAACTCCATGAAGTGATGTGCAGACGATGCTGTGCATTAAGTCCTTTTCTTTCTCTATAAGATCAAGATCATACATGGTGGCATAGAAAGCAAACTAGAAGATAATACAGACTTGAGGCCCTGAAGCAGGTATTTGAGACTGAAAAATCAGAATTCTGCAGACTTCTCTGTGAATATAACAGAACTGGGAGGAGAATCTGGGAGGAGTGTCACAGTAACAACTGAGGAAACCAGTGGTCTAGGGGCATACCCCAGGGTATTGAGTGAGAAACAACCAGTCTGGGCTAATTGAAGCAGCATTAGTTCCCAGACTCAAGCTGCAATCTGTGCTTAAGCCTGAGTCTAATTATACCTATAAATATCTACATAATGCTAGCTGAACATATTAAAAAAGAAATGTATTAAAGTAGCAGAAATGGAGAAGATCCTTATGATCACAGTATTATCCTTTGTTATAAATCTGAACTTAGTTCAACAATCCTCAACATCCAAACATTTTATGTTACTTGAGGCCCAAAAATAAGTAGCAGCTTTTAGGAAGTTGAGAACACAAGGTACAAAATAAACAACTGTTTGTAATCTTGCTCACCACTTCCCATTATTCAGTCAAATCTGATGCCAAGTCAACTTGGCATCATACTTTTCAAATGCAACCTTTTGTAAATTAATATGCACTTGCTTAAGTGCTATAGAACAGTTTCACTCTAAAGCATACAGTAAGCCAACACATAAAAGCCTAATTTCTGAATGCCAGCAGCTGCTTGCTTTACCAAGCTGTAATATTAACTAGTTACACAGCATGTTTTTGACTGGACTGTGTAGACTGCTCCACAGGCAATGTAACCTACTGACAACTAAATGAAAGATTGAAATCTACTGAGCTGTGAGCCAGTCAAGTTACTAACACTTGCTGAGGTTTATTTCTCTGTCAAATCACAGCATTTCCATACTCTAAAATATTAAATATGAAAATATTAAGAGCTTTAAATCAAGTTGCTTTATGAATGGTAGATTTATTAAAAAATAACATTAACTTTTCCTGGATTAAACCAAATAACCTGTAATCAAGTAACTTACAGTAACAGAGTTTTACCTACATATTTAAACAACTGTTGTGCAAAATGGAGCTTGTTGAGTTATCTCAGTAGTTTTGTTGTCGCCATGAGGCAGGCATATGCTTCCCAAGTTACACATCACTATCTGTACCTACACATCTCTGTTCTGATAGACAGTAAATGTGTTTCTCCTTAGTTGTTTCTCACTACAGCAGGTCATTGAAGCATCTGCCAATAACATGTGATAACCTGATGCTCTAACAAGCATACCATTTGGTCTTAAAGGCTCACGTATGTCATCTTTCATTTCTCTTCCTTTCTTATTCCCAAAAGAAGTGCTGGCCCATGTAGTAGCCCGATATAATACTGACAAATGTAGACGAGAACATTCCTTGTCCTTACATGACATTAACACTGTAGCTAGCACATTCTTAGTTACAGAGCAGATCTACCAGCCTACAGAGCTTAAAGAAGCTGTCATACCCAACTGTCTGCTGGCCTTCCTAAGGCAAAAAATCTGGTGCCATGATCTGTGATCAAGGGTAGCAGATGAAAAAGAGAGATCATTACTTCAGAGAAATCACTTCCTCATTCAAACAACTATTTAAGACAAGCCATACAACTGAGGGTAAACACATTAAAATCAAACTTCCTTGTTTTTTATGTCACCAAAAGAAACTGTCCACTTCTGATTGCCCTGTTTGCCATACAAACATGCAGGTACTTGCTTTGCTGTTTACCACAGGATAAACTGATCAGACATGCAAGACAGTAACTTATGCTCCCAATTAAAGTCTTCCAATTTAAAGTATAATTAGTACTTTCATGGTGGTGTGCTTTAAATCGCAGTGCTTATCTAAAGTGCAAAAAAAATTGTAATTCCTATTGTCAGATACACATAGCTAAAATTCAGTAAGTTTAAAAGATGTAATTCCTTCGTTAGTATAAAATTCCTTTGTTAGTATAAAATAATTTTTTTTTTTACATACAGAGATTAAAAAAAAACAAACACTAATCAGAGAGGCAAACACTAAAGTTGAGTGCCTTCTCACCTTGTACACTTGGTCCAGAATCTCCAGGCTGGGCAGGATTTAATGCCCAATGTAGCTGTCGTTGAAACTCAGGTCTGTCTTCTGTGTGAATCAATTCAAATACACTCTGATGTATAATATCAGACTACGTACAAAGAGGAAAAAGGTGGGAAAGAGAAAATAAGAAGCTTGTATGACAATGTGTGATATAAATTCCCTGATTGATAAAGCTGTTACAGATACAACAAAATCTGTTTTGCTCAGAGATAAAAACATACATTTGCATGCACATGGCAAAGCTTTGTGAAACAATTTTTAGCAGCACAGAGAATAATTCAGTCACACCCATAACTGCAAACATAAGAAATAATAATAATAAAATACTACCTTAGAAAAAATAATATTATGTCAAGTATTTCTTTACCTGCTTTTATCTAGCAAGCCTGGAACTGTTATGCTTACGGTTTAAACCATTTAACTTTACGTATTTGTAAATAAAGTACTTGTCAGCTGGTACCTGGACCTGACCCATTCTAGGTGCTGCAGGAATACAAAAGAAGCCAAATAACTTCCAGAACTAAGCCAAGTAGCTTATGAACATCGGCTTTGTTTGCATGAAAGCTTTGTCACTTCTTGATGATGCATTAAAATCTGTAATTATTAAGTATTCATATCACCATCAGCTGCATGGTTAGGATTGTGATCTAAATGGTGAAGCTACAACAGACAGGATCAGTGGTTGAAAGAAATTAAAGAGAAAAAGCCCACCCAAAATATTCAAGAAAAGCCTCTGCCAACTCCAAGGAGTTAAACTGCCCATTTTCCGCATGAATGGAAAATCCAACCATTATATAAACAGAAAGTATTTAAAATAACACATAGATCTAAAGAAACTAGATGAGCTGGCAAAAGATGAAGCCTACCTCAAATTTTGCTGTGATGAATTTTATAAAAGAGTCAGTATTTTCTAGAATAAATTGACAGAAATGGTAATTTTTGTAACTTTAAGACTCCACTCCTATAACATGCTTTTGATTTATTGGCATTACTATACAAATTTTATGCCCAATTTGTTTTCCAAGCATTTTTCTTTATTCCCCAACACCAAAAGAATCTGTAACCCCAGGAATAATAATGTTTTGTTTGGAGTATTTTCTTCTATACAAACACTCCCAACCTCTTATCAGCTAGCTAAAACTGCAGAACGTGTTGAGCTTCTTCCTATTTGTATATAGCAACTGAATCTGTCATTAACCAGTACCCAAAGATACAACCCAATAACCATAACTAATCTTTTATCTTCTTAACATAAGCTAATCTCAGGAGTTCCTTAAGGAAGGCAAAGTGAGCCCACTGGGTCTTGGTCTTTACTACTTTGAAACGTGGCTTGCAAGCCCAAGGAAGTTAGCCACATGATCTGCACCATAAACTGTAAAGAACAAATGCTGCTTTGAAATAAATAAAGTAAGTATGAGCAAGAGAACACTAAAATTCTAAAAATACTAAAATCACACAGTTGATAGTTAAAGCCTTGGGGCACATGAAGTTAATTTTGTATGAAGGGTTTCTATTAAAATAATTACCTTCCCATTGAATTATGTCTCGCTCAGCATCATAAACTGGGTAACACCACAGTATTACATTTCAAATAGTTGTTCCAGTAACTCCTAATTAAGTGTGAAAATTTCATATCTCGCCTAACTCAACTTTGGGAACTATATTCCTGTTGTTCTTGGCCTGAGGTCCCATTTCAGCTATGTAAACTGATAGGAAAATAATACAGTTTCAAAGTAACCCTACCCAAGGTACCTGAGACTTCTGTTACACAAACTATTAGACCCTAAACATGATCATTGGTGCCCTCTGAAATTAACCAAAACTACTGCAAAAAAAAAACAGAGGAAAAAATAAACTTACTTGTTGGAACCCCAAGTAGTCTTGGATAGTAGAAGAGACGTAAAAAACCACAGCATCAGCCGTAACAACTAATACAAAACCATTTAATGCCTGGGGAGGAAACACCAATATGTCAGCTTCAGAGACAAAATTCCAGATAATTACTGTGGCTGTAAGTCTTACCGATGCGTTAGTCTCTCAATAAAATGTGAAGCACACAAAAACTTATCATTATTAACTGCATAAACAGAAGCATTCTTCATTGCATCTCTCTATAATACACATGGCACAATGAAGAAAACTGCTTCTAACGAAGGAAAAACGGATAACTACAAAATTCAGGGAGAAGCCAAACCCTGTTGATGACTTTTAATTACCCTAGATAGTAGGAGATGGGGGACATCAGCAAGAACAACTGTTAAGTTTTATCTAATATCCACCGCAGCTCACAAGGACTGTGTAGCTCAAGCTTTCGGCACATGCAGCTGCCCAAGTGCAAAAATGGGAGCCATGTCACAACTCCATTCCCAAAATCCATTCTATTTATAGCGCAGACGGGCCTAAGTGGACAGGAAATCAAGCCATCAAGAGCTCCCATACAGTCCAAGAAAACATTTTATAGCTTACTTAAAATAGAAAGCCTCTGCACAAGTGGACTGTTACAAGTAAACAATGTTTTTGAAGAGATTTCCCCCTTCATGAAGCAAGAGACTAAGCGGCTCCTCACTCAAAGTCACGCAAAGGGCATTTATCTGAACTCCAAATCAATATGGTTCATGGCAATTGTTGTGATAGCAAACAGTACATTTGTGACTTGGCAGCTCATCTGAAAGGTGCTGATTTACTTCTATGGATTTCAGTTAAGATTTAACAAAAGGCTGTCTCAAGAGACCGGATTAAGTATATTGTGCGACTTAATTTCCTCAGCTGCATTCAAAGTAAAATTTGGCCAGCATACTCAGAACACATTTTTCTGAATCTCTTTGTTATGCAAAATTACTGTAACAGAAAATGTAAGTGAAGGAAATCCTATCTTACTGTAATAACATATTTTTTATTATAAACCAGCATGATTTTTTTCACAAACACTAACTCCCATAGCCCCACACAACAGTAACCACTATTGCTTTCCCATATTTTTTCTTTTTCATATTTTGCATATTTTTCATATTTTGCAGAGATACAGTTTTACTATTTCTTATTCTTTTACTAAGACTAATTAAGTCAAGTTAATACCTGATTAAATGACTGGTCTTTAAATGATGTGAACCACTCCTATTTAATGTGTAGATGTCTCTTAATCTATTCTCATAAATAACTGTGAGCTCAAAAACTCCTTACAGAAGTTTAGTGAAATTTACATAAACACAGTATGAGCTCAGAAAAAAAAAAAAAAAAAAAAAATGAAATAAAATAGTGTAGCCAACCCAAGAAACCTTGAGTAGCTACACAGAATCCTTGGTTCTGATCAAGTTTCCAGTAATTCCCAAGGAGCAGAATGCTGCAACAGCAGGTGCTTGTGTCCTCTGCTGACCTAATCTGCAGGGCTTTTCACCTCAAATTGTTGATATAAAAAGTCTGCAAGCTGCACAGTATCTAATTCTGACCCATATGTTTAAATCAGTTATTCTGCTCTGTTTCATGCAAGCTATGCACAGTTCCTACACCTGGAATTCAAACATTTTATACTGGCTCTGGTATGCAGTTCATCTTGGAGCAGGATTGTTAATGCTGTAATCAGACGCCTTTTGTAAGACAAAAATCCTGTAAAATTCAAGTTGTTTGCCCATACATATAATGCAACAAATTACTGAAGTTCTTAAAACATGCAGATATACCAATAAATGGGAGATAAGTTCTGATGGAGGTTTTGCAAACCGCAGTTCTAAAATAATTATCTTAAAAGGCATAATGAAATTTCTGAGTGATCTTATTTAATATTACGGAGCACTGGAAATAATATTTGTGCTGCTGTAAAAATAGTCTCAATATTCCAAATATAAAGGCAATTACAAAACTTTAATAACTCCCATTTAGGAGTCATAAAAACCTAACTTTCACATCAAATAGAAACCTCAAATACAAATAACATACTGTACCTTTTTAGATCATTTGTGTTTAAAAGAAAACTGTTCACCTGCAGTAACTCCATAACAGTTCCTTGTCATACTCTATTAAGGTTTGAAAATTACATACATGTCCTAGTTTTTTAGTTGGTCAGGAAGCAACTTTCAAGTAGCATTAGTTTACAATAAATGTTTTGTGGGATTCTTAGAACCTGTTTTAATTTCTACCCTTTGAACAGTTACATTAATTTTGTTCCAGGCAAGCCAGTGGCTCCAACTGACCTAATGTTTGCCGCTTCTGATGGATGCATCTGTGTGAAGCCTGTGTACAAGACAGACTATGAACATATTTCAAATGGAGCTGCAGGTCACAGTAAAATCTATCTTACGAAACTAATTAGAACATTGAAATACTTATATTAGCCATTTACTGAGTTTTATCTGGACGTAGTATTATATCGTTATATTTCATATGCTTTGACACTGTACAAAATTAAAGCAGACTGTCAGACTATATGATTTTTTTAAAAAAACTACCTCTGTTTCATTAACATTTTCCAGTTCATATTACTAGAAATTATGGAAAGTATTTTAAAATTTGTCCTTAACTGGTGTTACAAAATATGAGTTCTTTCAAACCTCTGAGAAAACAAGATATTTCAGCAAGCCCAAAATCTCTTAGAAATCCCTTTTTAGTCAATTAGTGACCAAATTTACAGCAGATAACTAACGTATCTGACCTTTATGAAAACTGTTTCTTTATAACTTTGTTAACAATAGATGCAAAGACACGGGAAAAAGAGTCTAAGAAACGAATCAGAGTTTAGAGGCACATGTAGTCTTAACACCCTCTCTTCAAAGTCATTACTACCACCCGAGAAAGTGCAAGAGCTGTGTAATATTAACCTTCAGGTGCATGAAATGAGGACAGAATTTAACAATAATAAAACTTTCTTAATCTCATCAGTGAATAACTAGCACACTAAATACATATCTTATTTTTAGGTAAATCTATGTGTAATACATCCACTGCAAAACATACCTGCAGTAAGAGTTCTCCTTCCAGAATCTGCATTCCTTCTCCCTGTTTTGCTGTTCTGCAGTTCTCCTGAATGCCATTTATCTCTGGTCTGGTAGAGTTAGAAGACTTTAATGCAACTAGAAAAAAGAAAGAAAGAAGTTGAGTGATCTTTGAATGGCTCACTAGTAATTGAGGTGATGATGTGCTGTTTTGTGTAAGGAAAAACTGTATTTTAAAAATGCTTATAAAGTCAAACTAATGAAAGATTTTTGTTTCAGTGTCAGACATTTTCCTCACTGTTAAGAGATAACCCCAATTTTCCTGTTAATAAAGGAGTTTTGTTATCATACAACAACTTCCTATAACCTGGTAACAACTCAACTATGGTATAACAACATAGTAGGGTATGAGGCATACCTCAGCTATAAGCCTGCTCTAAACCTAAAGCTCCCTTCAGAGAAAGGAATGAAAGAAACAGGAACCCTAAATGCATACTACACATTAAAGAAAACACATTATTTCAAACAAAAAAGCTGAGTTCTTTCTGCTATAGCTAAATTTTAAACTATTCAATTAAACAAAGTTTCTAACTTCAGACAAAATACTGTAACTATGGATCATTTTTCAGGTTACAAATACATTCAATTGAAAGAAAAAAAAATAAATTACTCAATGAATAAGGAATGAAGAATCAGACCAAATTGCTACAAAGTACCTGAAAGACATACTACCTCCCATCTCTTAATGTGTCTTCTAATAAGCAGGATGCTGTCAAGTAAAACTAGATATTCAAAGATTGCCCCGAACTTGGAATTTATCTGGTTTCCACATAGTTCATAAAAGAAAAATAAGTCTCCAAATCTGAAATTAGTTTGAGCGGGTCTGTAGCTCCTAAGCAGCTGAAAGTTATTTGAGTGACTGCACCTTTAACCATAAAGCTAAACATCACCACTCCCCCCAAAATTTCTAAGCTGCAAAGCAAGTGGAATTTACAAAAGCAGGAGCACTTCTGTAAAATAACCAGTGGTTTATATCAAGCCATGAGATATTCACCCTAAATTCCCAATGATTTTTCAACCTGTGGAAAACTTTCATTTTCAGCTGCTCAGAACTCTAGCCAAGAACCCTGAAGAACTCCTGTTTGCTCACTTTTTAACTAAGGTAAATGATACTTTACACTATGTGTGAAAGATAAATTATTCCTTTCAGGCTTTTTTCAAGCTATCACCACAGCTAACAACTTTCCAGCCAGACAGTTTTCATTAAGATATCCCTCAAAGGCACCACAGAGGAAAAATATATTCTAAAAAGACCTTAACTGATTAATCAGTCAGGAATTTATCTGAAGGCTTGCTTTGAAATTAAAACCTTAATACACTTCTTCCTACCATATAGTAAAAAAGTTCTGCAATGGGCCACACAGAACTGCAACTGCAAATTCATTTGAAATTCAAGTGATTGAAAGATGTAGCAATATTTTTTTCCTAAGCATTAATTTAGAAGGATATCTAGAACATTCACTAAGTCCCCCTGAAGTCTCCCACTGTGTGATTAAACTTCTTTATTAATATATTTCAAGCAATCATTGTAAAAAAATGCTAGTAGTATGATTTTAGGTTGACATATACACTACGTGACTAACAAACAGAAACAGCACAGACCCCTGATACTGAGAAACCCCAGATACCTGGATGAAAACTTTCAATGCGTGGTTTGATAAAGTCAAATTGAAGCCTGCCAGATCCCAACAAGTGGCCTTGGGACAAGATAATGGGAGGGTTATCTTGTAAAGTAATAATTCTGAAAAGACTTAGTCACAACAACAATGCTGTAGCCTCAGAAATATTAGCTAGAGATACAGTAATAGATGATAAGAATTGAAACTAAAAAGCATGACTCATCCAAAGGTAGCATTACAGTGAACATCACTTAGTTTGAAACCAGCTATGTATTATGATACTTCTCATAGTCTATGTTATTTAGTCAGACAAAGTAATTCCAGTAGTTCATTGCTTCATAATCTTTGAATCCTGAACTAAGTACAACTCACTTCAGCCTATACCCTCTTAATTTTCAGCCACAGGAAATTAAAACATGAATGCTCCCCCAGAGTAAACAGGAAAAAAATCTGCATGCATACTCTAAAACACATGAAAAACAAAGAATTCACCTCTCAGAATCTCCTACTAGTAACTTTAGAGCAACAAAATTAAAGTTGTTTATACCTGTTAAAAATAAAAATCTGCTACACAATTTTAGCACAATGGTGTCCTGGGTTCAGCAGTAGCAGTAATTTTTTCTCCTTCTTAGTAGCTGGTGCAGTGCTGTGGTTTTGACTTTCAGCCTGGGAACAGCGCTGGTAACACCGATGTTTCCAGTTGCTGCTCAGTAACTTTTACTCTGACCAAGGACTTTCTGAGTCTCATGTTTTGCCAGGGAGGAGGGGAAGAAGGGAAGAAGCAGAGACAGGACACCTGACCCAAACACACCAAAGAGGTATTCCACAGCACATCATGCCCACTTTATAAACTGAGGGCAGTTACCTGGAAGGGTTAGATCACTGTTCGGGTCAGGCTGGGTATCGGTTGGCGGGTGGTGAGCAGTTGTATTCTCTTCCCTTGTTATTTCCCTTATCATTATTATTATTGATGGCAGCAGCAGTAGTTTGTGTTATACCTTAGTTACTGGACTGTTTTTATCTCAACCTGTGGGAGTTACATTCTTTTGATTCTCCCCCCCATCCCTCTGGGAGCGGGGGGAAGAAGGTGGGGAGTGAGAGGGTGGCTGCGTGGTTCTGAGCTGTGGCTGGGCTTAAACCACAACAGAGGGCTAGACTGTAAACAGTAGCTTTCCAAGTAGGTTAAAGACTATCACTTAATTTTATGCCCAGCAACAAGTATCATTTCCACTGCCCAGACTTTCCTGGTTTGAAGTAAAAGCTAAAACCCAAAGACAACAGAACTAGACAGTGACCTTTAACAGGTTTTTCTAGACACAGAACAACAATATAGTTTCTGGTACATTTGTTTTACTGTTGTGAAATGTTTCAGCAAACAGCAAATGTAAAAGTCAGTTTTACATGGTATCTAAAAAGACAAATCAGATAATGGCAATATCCGTGTTTACCAGCTTCTTATCTCTAGTTCTGTCTTATTCAGGTGATGAGAGATTCATACAGAGATGTAGTGTATTTTAAGAGATCAACAGTATTGTCGGGGG
>JANRGW010050704.1:53360-67600 GCA_024733675.1 Psilopsiagon aymara | reverse complement strand
AGGGATGGAGCATTCACAACTTCCCTGGGCAACCCATTCCAGTGCCTCACCACCCTCACAGTGAAGAACTTCTTCCTTAAATCCAATCTAAACATCCCCTGTTTATCACCTGCCCCCAGACAGAGTTCCATACTCTCCAGCCTATCCCTAACATAAATAGCAACTCCCCCTCTCCGTCTGACGGACCTGTCTTTTCTAAAGAGCCTGTAACCTTCCATTCCAACACTCCAGTCACAGGAGCCATCCCACCAGGTTTCCGTGATGCCTATTATACCATAGCTAACTAATTGGAACAGTCACTGCAAATGCAGTCAGTCATTTGCCTGATCTCATACCACTGCATTGTTAAAAATAAATGAATAAATAAACCAACAAAAAGCATCTTCTCCTTTCTTGCTGCTCTCCCTGGCTCTCCCTATTTCTTCTGGGCTCTCAGAGTTTGAACATGAAACCCGCTTAGTCTATCCAAAGAAACACAGCCCATTTCTCAGTTAACTTCTTCAGCTACCACCAAGGTATCGGCTGCGTTTTCCCAACAAACTACTTGTGTCACAGCCTCATCTCTTGGGCTTTAATTACTACACATCATGTACTACTGTCCAGCTAGCACAAAATGCAAAGCCATTCCAAACCTAACTATTCTATGATTTGTCATACACCTGGTTTCCAAACAGGGTTTTGATTTTCCTTTGTCAATACTCAGAAATTCTCTACTTGCCCATTTTCATCTCCCAGCTACAACTATCATAGCTGGGCAGCCGTACGATTTATCACCCCAGTTTCCCCTCTACTGTGACAGTGGGGTTGCTAGGACCGGGGCTTGAGCTAAAATCCCTGAAAGCCTGACCCAAGCCAATTTCATCAATACTCAGTGATGGCAGTGTGTCTGTGCTAATTACTTCACTGCCAATCTGATTATCAGAAGCACCCAGCCAGTGTGCTCATCTTTCAAGTCCTCTCCTGTGTCTCCAAGTGCTCCACCTTTCCTTCCTCCACTGCTGAAACAGCTGGGTGGCACCTTCTCTTCTCACAGTGCAGTCTAAAGAGACAACAAAGGCTCTAAGTGATGACATAATATAAGCTCTAATGAAAACACAATAGAAAACAAAGCAAGAAACCAAAGCATAAAGTGTTAAGATTCTTTAGACACAGACCAGAGCATCTCCTATGTTGCTCAATATGGAAACATTGAGCTACTGCCTATCTGGAAGGGCAGAAGGCAGCTGGAACAGCGCAGTGCTGGAGAGCTGCATTCATTCTCCTCCCTTTCTTGGGAAAGCTGGGGAAATTAAACTAGATCCAAGAACTCTTTTTTCTCCATTAATCGCCACCAGCGTTTTTGCAGGGCAGTCCCTCCCATCCTCCTTCCTGCGGTAACTTCAGCCAGCAGCCAGGCTCTTCCAGGAAATCAGACAAGTCAAGAGCAGAATCACTCATCTGCCAACCACTGATCATACAGCAGTAGCAAGAGGTTGTAAGAGGAAACTCATTTCTTAAAGAGAAGCTTTTACTATTTCTTAGGATCTGGCTTCTGTGTAGTATGACACATAAAGAAACTCTTACAACACATACACAGTGAAGAATTCAGATTAGGGAAGCACAGAAATGCAGACAGCTCTGAACCAAGATGAAAACTTGCAGATCCTCAAGTGCATGTTGTAAGATGAGAGCAACAGGCTTGTACTAGGAACTGGAGGGAAAAATACCCCCTTTTAAATGCTCCTTAATTGGAAAGGCTGCTGAACACTCAGTTCATAATCTCCATGATTTTGACATTTGAATTTGAAGTGGGAGGTGGAAGCAAATGACCGCCAACACAGCAGAGCAACTCACATCTCACCAGAGACAATCTTGAGTAACTGACTCAATGGAAAAATGAACTCATGTATTTTAAAGGGGTGAATTTAATTCAAAAATCTCAAACCCAAAAAGAGCTGTAAACTCACACTATTAATATCTCATAGACTTCTCATATTGTGTGCATACGGAAAAAGAATGGCAATGCACTTTCATGATCTAAAGTCTCTGATGGGTTTAAATAAGAGCTAGTGAAAAGTCTGTTACTATAACAGCCTGAGTAGCAGTACTGCCTTGTGCTGTGTTGGGAATGCTTATTTACAGGCTTTTCCCTGTAGCTAACCTGAAGAACAAGTGATCAGAGATTACAACTCACAGGACTCAGAGACAAACTTGCTTTTGATTTACTTAGTGAAGCTTTCCAAAGCTGGTTATGAAGCTCTCCTTCATTGTCTCTTGGGTCATATGCAGCCAAACACAGCTATACCTGAAGGTGCCTTTGTCATCCTGTGCACAGGCTGGGATTCAGCTCCTAAAATTTCAAAGGCTGCACAGTGTTCCTAAGTGCACAGAGGGCAATTATGCACTGACCTGAACTGCAGAGCCAGGAAAGATGAATAGAACAGAAAATATGGGACAGTTTACTAAAGGTTTGATCCATGACTCAACAGTTTATAAAGTTTGCCCAGGAAAGGCTGGCAACCTGAAACTGATATAAAAATAGTGCCTCTTTGAACAAATCCAGAGCCTTGTAACCCATCCACTGAACCTCAGGTTGTTACCGCATTGTGTTGCAACACTTCCAAACTTCCCAGAACAAACCTTTTGCCCTCAGGACAGAGCCATCTGAAATGAACCTGCTGCTGCTAACAGGGAGTTCCATTTACACACACACACACACACTGCTCTTCCTTCATAGGCAAGAGCTATCCTCACTTGAGCATTTACACGTACATACAGCCACACACAGAGCAAACCGCACGTGTATGAGCTTATTAAATTGCACCAGCAAGAGCTCCAGTAAGAGAAAGTTGTGGTCATGAACTCATCAAAGCGAAGCAACAAAACAAATATGCAGCATAGCTCTTCGGGGAAGAGGGCATGTACAGGGAGCCTACAGATTAGATTTGCCTGGGCGCTGATGACTTTATGGTAGAGACAGGTGAATTGAAACCTGACTAGGGTAACTTTAGCCAGAGAGAGAGATAGAAATAAACAATATTATTCCTGGAAAGAAGGGGTAGTAGCTGTCCCTCTGCCAAAGTGCACTCCAGTCCAGGGCCTATTAGCTGTGGATTCCTTTCTGTGCTCCACCTCTCAGTGTCAGGGCAACAGTCCCAGGTCTTGACGTCAAAGCTGCCTTTTGTTTGCTGCACAGACTTTCCCCTTCTGCAGGTTTAGCAGACTGAGGCATGGAAGCAGCTGGGCAAAGGGCTCTACTCTGACCAGATCTGCAACACCAGTGCAAGCCTCCAAGGAAAGTCCTCTCCCCCTGTTACCAACCTCAACCTTTCCAGTGAAAAACCCCTTACATTGGTTCAGTTTGTCTGAACTGTTTTACGTCTAAGCTGTCCTCTCACTAACTCTTCCTGTGATTTGTGCCCTGTGTTCTATCTGTTGTAGTTTTATCTTGCATTGTTTAGATTGCAAGAGCCAAGCAAGGACTTTTTCCATAAGCATAAGGCAAGAATGTAAAACTACTACTTTAACTCTCAGACACATCACAAGAAAACCTTCGCAGAGGCAGAGGATGAACTCCCACCATCCCAGGATAGTACTCAGGAATATCAGAGGGGGAAGGAAGAATGGACCAGGTGCTATTATGAAATCCTTCCACCTCTCTGAGCATGGGACAGGTAGAGCCAAGCTGGTTGCTTCCCAAAGTTAGCAGAGGAGCCTCTCCTCTGCTAGTCACATCCAAGCCATTCCTTGCTCTTCAATCCACCTGACTCCCACACAAGCTATGCTGTGGGAGTACAGGGGAAGAGGAGCCTGTGGTAGAATCAGCTGTGTTAGGTCAGGCTTCTCCTATGCTATTCCTATTTGGAATTCAACACTCTATCCTATAGCTTTTTTTGTCTAAAGACCAAAGATTGCAAGTCAATCAAAGGGAGCAAAAAGAAATGGAAAAACACAGTCACACAGCACACACAGAACGGGCACAGTAATCAGTTGCTACGTATTTCCAAGAGGAGATGCCAGTCTTCTCACATGCTCAGTGTGAAGATCTGGCCACATGTGTAATCCCTCCTTTCAAAAGCAATAAACCTGACACTCCCCGGGATATTCCACAACAGGCCCCTCCTATTCCCCTGCTGCTGAGACTCCCCAGACCATCTGCCTCTGCCCAAAGCAGAGGCCAGTGCTCTTACTCCTCTTCTCCAAACACAGCTGTGCTCTGCGGGCTCTCCTTTTCTTCCCTTCTGAAAACTTAATGCTTGGGAACCTTAGGTGTCTTTCCTTCTTTTAAGTCTATAAAACCAGTACTGTCTGATTCGTGCACAAGTACAGTTGCTGGCTTCTATATGACTATTATCTCCTGGCTGAGGCAGGGGGACATTATTGCTGGGATACAGCATTCCTGAGCTTGCAGTAGCCAACAAGATGAGCAGCATATGCTGCTACTTGGAGGGTAAAGGGGGGACAGGGGAAGAAAAGAGGGAAAGAAAGAAGAAAACCTCTTCCTTATCATGTCTGCTGTCAGAGTAACAGAAAACGATATGCTCTACCCAGTCCAAACCATGTCATCCCTTGTACAGAGTTAATTTGTGAGGCAGAATACAAACTGCCTACATCTCAGTGGGGCCTGGTTGTCCCATGCCATCCTACTGACCTGTATGGAAAGCCAAACTTCCCAAAAACCTAACCCACATCCAGTTCCCAGGGACAATTTATTCACTAACTAGTGTGAGTAAATCTCCATTCAACAGCACATACCCTGGGTAGGAGGCAATTGGAGTCTCATAGAGTCACACTTCCCTTTCCTGTCTAGCAGCCAAACTACACACAAATAAACACAGGGACTGGGTGTCACATTTACTCTCTTTTAAGCTCCTTCTAGTGTTTTCAGAGAAGTTGTACTGAAAAACTTGGAAAGGCCTGTTCATTTTTATGTGTCCTCTAACAGCAGGGAGGAGACCCAAGCTAGCAGGTCAGTAGGATAACTTTATATTGCTGACTTAAAAGCACACATGGGTGGTATCAGGGGCAGATGTCAGGAAGTCCGCCAGCTGCTACAGTCTGATCTGGAGCTCCGCATGGGAGTGCTGCACCAAACCCAGCTCTGACTTTCTATCAATGTGCCCTGGAAACGCATGCTGCAGTCAGGTCACTGCAAAGATAAGGAGCACCTTTTAGACCTCATACAGATCCTTTCTCTCATATAAAGGCTTGAAAAAATTGAGCCCTGGGGATGACTAGCAACTTGAACTTCAATTTATGTCACAAGGTGCACTCCAAAATTAGGCTGTGATGCAGAGAGGAAGAATGTTTCCAGGTATTGAAGAGAGCTATTCCAGTAACTCAGCACTCTCCTCCCACTCCACTGAAGTAGGTGAGTGAGTGACACGAGCATTATTCCAAGTGCTCTGAACCCAGGAGTCAGATCTCAAGATATCAAGAGACTGAAATGCTAGTAACAGAGGTGTCAGGGTGGAACAATTGCAGGCAGCTGGTTATTGGCCTTCAGATCCCTTGGAAAGTCAGGTTTTCCAAGCTCTCCCTGTCACTACAACAGCTGGGAACTTGTTAAAAATAAAACGAAAAATAGAAAAGTCATAGATCATCTCATCATGAGAGAGAAATTACAAACCCAGAGCCTTGAAGAAAACCAGTAAGTATGCAGACAGCTAACAACTACCAGAGCATCCCCCTGAAGCTGGAGCCAGCTCTCTAAGAGCCAGCAGTAAGGCAAGCTCACCTGCATTGCCCAGACCATCTACTCTTGGCAACCAGCTGGGTGCCGGACAGGGTTTGTGCCACAGGAGCTCTGCCACTCCCAACTCCAACCCCTTCTCTCTGTTCCAGACTCAGACAGTACAAGAACAAGCTGCCTATCCCATGAAGGTTATCATTCATGTGCATGTAATTTGTAGATATATAATGTGGTGTTTGCAAGTCAAAAAATACAAACCAGCCATGGAACTGAAAACTTTCTGGTAGCTCCCAGCTGTCTTAGCAGGCCAAATAAAACTCTTACCACCTCCCCAGCACTGAGTGAGTGGCTCTTGGGCACTTCAAGAGCACAGCAGCTGAGTAGCACTGCCTTCAACCCCAAGTCAGGAGATACAGGGAGTATGAAACAGGCACTATCATGGCTTGGAGGCCACGGCTGCCTTGACTTCCCTGTCTCTGACACTCTCTTTTGGCTTGTGATGTTAGTGCAGAGACCTAAGGAAACCTGGGAGGAAGTGAGTCAGGAAACCTGTCTCAGGGGAAGTGTGACTCAGAGGGCCTGGTGCTCTTCCTTCTCCCTGGAGGAGGTGATAAGATTGTGTAATCCCCACGATAACTTGCTGCACATCCTAATTCTGCTGATCCTCCCAGGGGAGGGGTGCGTCTGCCGAGTACTGTACATGAGCTGATTTCTTAGAATAAACTGCGGCAGCTCCCTGTGAGCTCATCGTGTGGGAGGGGGATGCTGGGCTCCCTGCCCGCACCGGCGGCAGAACCGGCAGCTACAGAAGCAGTGAATTTATCAGGAGCACAGCAAAGACCTGGCAAACCTCTTGTTTAGTCTGTTTATTCTCCTTCCACAGGCAGAGGAAAGCCACAGAGGAACCAGCTATAAGGCACAGGGGAGGCTTTAACAAAGAGAGAATTCGAGAAAGAAGAGCACAAGTGTGGTGGCAATAGGAGGGGAAGAGACTGTACAGTCAGGACTGGTGAGGAAACAGCCGGAGAGAGCTCTACCTGAAATACTGAGAGGAAAGAAGCCAATAGTGAGGGCCTACCAAGGAGGCAGAGAAGATAGAGGAAAGACTGTAGGGAGAGTCACTTCAGAGTGATGAGGAAAGTACAGTGAAAACAAAATGCCCTTGGGATTGAAAGAACAAAGAAACGTTAACTCTGACAGGGAGAAGCCACCATTCATTTTGAGTTCTCACTACACACCAGGGCCAGAGTTGCCATTTCTTTATCAAACTCAGATAAAGGGTACTCCTAGAAAACAACCAGAGCTCTGAAGCAGCGGGGTGGAACACAATGCAAAAATCACTCTCTTTCAGCTACCCAGGACTGTCCCTATTTCTTCACCATGAGCGCAGGGACAAGCAGCATTAGCACTCACAAGCTCTGCCCTTTGCCAGGGTTAGCACAGCACCTGGTGCAAAAGGGTCTCAGAGCATGAGCAGACTTCTGGAAACCTCTGCAGTAAAAGTGAAGTTGATGCCAATTGAACTTCCAAACTCCAACCCTCTGCTCCCCAGAGACAAAACCATGCCTTTGCAAAGTAAGTACCGACCCTGACCGAGGAGAGCAGGAAGCGCTCGCTGTCCGGTGGCAGACACGGCCGGCACAGGGCACACTGCTGCTACCTGTGGGCTTGCACAGAACCTTGCCAGGGAGTCAGAAGAGACCCCAGCCTGTCCCAGCTCACTGGTGTCAAAACCCACTAAGCAGTCACGAACACAGCACACGTTAGGGAATCCAGGCCTTCCCACATAGATAACCCACTCCCAAGAAGTACCACTTTCAGAAGGGGCTGTTCTGTGCTTCCCAGGAGAGCTTCACACTTCACCACACAAGTAGGCTCTGGGGCTGCAGGGGCACAAACACTGCCCATCTGAAGAAGACATACACTGTATTTCAAGCACTGCTTCAGAGTCCTAGCCATGCACCATATGGCACTAAAAAATACAATATAATCTTTCAACTGCAGATTGTTATGCTCTTTATGCTTGAGCCAGGAGGCAGAATTGATTAAACCATCAGTTTCGGAGACTTGTACCCACAGCTAAGGGGCAGCGAAGATGCTGGCTGAGACTCAGAACACCTAAAGCCTATTTCCATTTCTTCCCCAACCTGTCAGCTATCCTGAGACAAACCACTGTGCATTCTTGGGCTCCAGGTCCCTTTTCTCCCTTTCTTTGCCTTGCTGGTTCTGAGTACAAGTTTCCTGGGTGTTGGCTGCTGGACAGCATATGCCTGTAACAATAAATGCATCCCAAACTACAGAATGAATAGCTCTGTAATGGAAATAATAATGAGTACTTTGAGGCTCAAGCTTGGTATTTCTAGGACAAATGTCACAGCTCGTATGACCTAATGTCCCAGGGCTATTCAGCCTGGAAAGAAGAGCTCTGTACAGGAACTGCACACAAGGAGCAGGCAACCAGGCAACCAACCCTACAGCTTCTGGGATCAGGAAAGCAACATTTTATCGTAAAACTCAAATCAAAGCAAATTCTTATTCCTCACCTCTGAAAACTCAAGGTTGATGGAAAACCAATTTGATGGAACTTTGTGGTTGTTATGATGGGTTCAGTGAGATCCTATACTGTAATTCCTTGTTTCACTGTGATCAGTCTGCTCCTCAGAAAAAGGAGTACATTTTGTTCCTGTACGCAGCATCTGTGAGGCAATGGTGTAAGGACTGAAACTATTGATATCCTGTTTTATAAGCATGTGTTAGTTTTTCTGCCCCCTCAAGCACTCATCCACATAGTGGTCAGGGTATGGTGAGGAAGCTGTGTCCAGCCAAGCAGGTACTCCTGGATTTTTGCTTAAATGATGTTTTGCGAGCCTGCCTCAGCTGCTGACACCTCCTCCCTATGCAGGATGTCTGCACACTTCTGTGTCAGCTCCATTTTCCCCTTCGAATCTGTGCCGATAGCAACGCATCAGCAGATAGAGTTTATTTTTCTAGTTAGTTTCTCAAGATGCTGCCTGGCCCAGATCAATTCCAAGAACTGAAGCAGTCACAGAAACTTTTACAGTCTCATCAGCATCACCACCATCACTGCTCTGGCACCTTCCCACGCTGCTGCAAGAATCTGCACTAAAACGAGACCACACGCAACGGAAGGGCTGAGCAATGCACGCAGGGAGCTGCCCCAACAGCCCCTCAGCACCCTGCAGACACCAGGGGTGGTGGGCAGCCTCCAGTGCTGTTACACTGCCCCAGAATGTGCTCATGCAGAAAAACCTCCCCACTGCTGTTTGTCCAGGCAGCTAACCAAACCACAGTGCTTCCTCGGCAGTGGCAGGGAGAAGGCAGGAGATAGGGCTGTTCACTCAGCTCCCTCCCAAGAGGCCATACTCTTGGACAGGATTCACACACCACAGCCTCTTGTCTGCTTTGCAGTGCTACAGGTTGCTGAGTGTGAAGCACAAAACTTGAAAGGCAGCAAGGCAAGCTTCAAGTGAGGAGTCTAAACTATTTTCAGGCATAGAGTGAAAGGAATAGATTTTCTTTTTTCCCTGAATAAAGAAAGCCAGAAACATTGAAAGAGAAAAACCTTTGGACTACTCATTTTCAGCTAATTGCATCCATGGAAATAGCAATAGAAATGCCCACATCTGCTATGTTCTGGTCACCCTAAACTGTTTTCTGGACCTTGTCAGATGCATCACAGGAGTCCAACTCAGAAAAATTTGGCACTGGGGCTACAGCTGTGACAGTCAGAGCTGTGGAATAATAAGCTTTGAGTCACCCTAAGAAAGAAGCAAATGAGCCAGTGCCTTTCCAGTGATCCAGTAATAGTTTGTGTTTCCAGAAAGATCTCTGCCTGGGGACTCACAGGCATTTATAAACCCTCACAATCCCCAGCTGAGCCACAGTTATCAGTACCTCCTATACTGCACAGGGCAAACCGAGGCAGAGGAGAACAGCCCTCAGTCCCAATCATGCAGCAAGGAACAGAATCCAAATGACAAGATTACAAATCCCAAACTCCTCCTCCCTATCCATAATGCAAATACTCATATAAGTAATTTCATTTAACTGACTGAAATTTACCCTGCAGCACCCACAGTCTTTATATGGTTCTAAAAGCACATTATCAAACCCTTTGTGCACCAGTACCCAACACCATTCTGTAATTACCCTCTTCAAGTATACCTTAACCAGGATAATTTGGGGGGGATTTTGTGGCTGAGCAGCTCCTTGCACCCTAAAAGGCACTTCCTTACTGAAATGTGGAGCCCTGGAGGACACTGGCCATTGCCTGGCCAAAGAGCTGCCCCTACTACAGATCTGACAGGCAAGGGGAAGGAATAGGAAGCGACAGAATAAATCTAGGGAACCTGACTTACATCAGGGATACACTTGGCTGGTGATGTGATACTGTATTTCAGAGCAGCTTCCAGGCACACCGCCCCAGTGAAGGAAGAAGGCCGCTGTCCCTTCCTAAGACAGCACATTCTGTAGCCTCTGTAGCCTGTCTTGGCGCAGTGAGGGTTAATTCAGGCTAGCGAACAAGGGGGATGAAGATCAGCTCATCTTTTCCATTCAAGCAGAGCCTGCTACACAAAACGCTGGTTTCTAGATGCTCAGTGTCTCAGTGACTTCCAGGAACAGAGAGCTAAACTCAGCTGCTCTTCCCAGCACCAGCTGAGGGGGCAGCAGGGGATGGAACACAGCCCTGTTCTTGGAAGGCAGGAAAAAATAAGGCTCTGGCAGAGCTGTGCAAACTCTCCTCTCTCCCCTCCCCAAAAGCCTCTTTCAGCATCTCGAATTCCTCACAGTACAGCTGGGTTGGTTTTTCCTTTTATCAGATAAACATAAAAGCAATGCAAGAAAACTGCAGGCAATTCTTAAGCAGAGAGAGGTTAAGTTAATCTCATAAATAAATTATAAGCTCATCTCCATGAACTCCCATGTCTCATGATTTTGCTCACTTTAGTGCACGACCTACTGTACTGCTTAACATTTTCTTGTTAGATAAACACAAAAAGCTATAGAACCATCCAGCTCATGGAAACTATTTTTGGCTGCTTTATCTTCATGCAATACAAATTCCAAGGGATGATTGGATATTTGGACTTCTCCCAGCCTGGCTGACTGTGAAGAGAGCAGACGGTAACCTCATTGCTATTCTTCTGTGGAAACAAACATCTTTTAGAGATGACAAGTATCTGGCTTGTAGGTACAGTACTCTGAATGAGATTCAGGGAAATAGAGCAGTCACCAGCTGTGAGGAGAGCCTCGAGGCACACACAAAAGGAAAACAGGAATCAGGCTGAGTTTGTTCCCCACAAGCTGCCCTTGAAATAGAAGGCATCAGCACAGAGCTGTGAGCAGAGGGAGAAATCCTGCTGCAGTCTGCAGACAGCAGCACGGCTGGAGGAGAATTCACACCATCTTTTATACAGACTCAAGTCTCCCTGCAGGAAAAGAAAAGAAAGGCTGTGACATGTGTGGCCCCAGCTGAGCACCCAGCAAACAGGCTCCCTTGCCAGGCGCCTTGGCCAACAGGCCAGGAATGAATGGGCCAGACAGCTGCTCAGACTAACAACTGGTCACCCCAGGACAGCATCACGGCTGTGACGGGCGCTGCAGGAGGAGCTGCTCCCGGAGATACACGGGACCTGTTCAGCAGATAAGACGTCTGTCTCCAGTGCAATCAGTCTCTCATCTAACACAAGTGCTCCGTGCACTTGAAACGCTGTGCTTTTCTGTTCATTGGGTGTGTTTTTATTCCTGCTGCACAGAAGGAAAATGCAAATCTGCATTTACACAGGACTCTGAAGCTCCCTGCAATGCCAATGTTTAGAAGACAAGCAGGTTCATTGCTCTTTTTCATAGATTTTGGGGCTATGAAACCAAAACCCACCCAGGGAAAAGCACAGAAAGCGATGCAGAGTCAGCAGCAAACTACAAGACCAGTTTACAGGTTGTCAAACGTTTACCACTTGCTGATTTCTAGGTCCTCAGACACCAGCTAAGACACTGAAGCACTCTGCTGTCCCTCTGGGACTTCTGAATGCCACCAGCATGACACACCATTTATCTCTGCTACCTTCAATTAGAAACAGGAAGTGCAGACTTGGGCACTAGGCTCATTTTTAGCTGTGTGAAACTGTGATGACCCAGCTACTTGTCCATAAATCAATGCAGACTTGCTGATCTACACTCTGAGAAATGGGCTCATTAGCTAGAATTAAACAGAGGCCCAAGCCACACCGTTTAAATTCAAACAGTGTTCTTGAACACCCTGTTCAGTCCAGGAACTGGGATTTGCTTGGTGCCTTCCTATATTTAGCATACAGTAATGTCATTGAAGCAACAAAATTAGACCTGCAAATAGACTGGTTTCTCAGTACTTAATCAAGGACCTTTTCCTAGAACTGCAGAGGGCTCAAATTAAAAGAAAGGAATGTGTGGTAATCAGCCCCATGGAGACAGGAGGAAACCACCATGAGTTTCAACTCCAAACACTCATCCTGGCCTGCTGAATATACCCTTGTTCAAATGAAATGTGGCTTCAATGACCCAGGCTAAGTGACTGCATGAAACACTTCAGAGAGCACAGCCCACGCACAAGGAATTACTGAGCAGATGCAACTGTCATGGTCTGCAATTCACTGTACAATAAGAACGTCCTTGAATCCCTTATCCTTAATAGATGAAGAAAATTACTTGTCTGAAGTACCCCTGCAATAATGCTAACCTGTTTCTGTCAGTGGCTTTTATGAATAGCAACAGGTTTAGAAAACAGTGACTGAAAGACTAATCCAGTGTATAAACTGCATACAACAGGCAGCAGCAGTGCTGCAGCAGCACTCAACAAAGCAAGAAAAGAAGGCAGGAGCTTGTGGCACTGTGCTTGTTCAAATTCACGATTAGTAAGTCTTACAAGATAAACTGGAAGACTCCAATTTCTTCTTAATCCTCTAATTTTTACAGGGGGGCTGAATAAGAAAATTACATTTAAAAATACCTTTTTTTCCCTGTCACTAGCTTTCGTATTACTATTAGGAAGAGCTCTTCACATTCTAAGCTAAATGCTGAAAGAATAGGACAAAGAAAATACTCTCTAAGCAGAAACAGTCAGACATTTAAGAAGTGTTGAAATGCTTCAGAAACTGTCAGAGTTTGCAGCTGACTGTGAACACAAGGAAGCATCATTTTTATGTATTTCTATAGTATCAGCACCTCAAGCCTCACAGTGCCAGTTGGGACATGCAAAGACACCATGCATGCAGAGCAAAGTCACAGGAAGGTCTTTTAAGACGTATTTTAGAGCTGTGTTTTCTAGCTTGGGCAATACCCTTGCGGAGGTCAGTTGTACCTCCCCACCTCTTCTGCTCATGTTGTATGCAACTCTTCTGCAAACAGATGTAACAGCCTGGCATGCGCAGAGCGTGTCCCTAGAAACGTCCTCTAAACAGCTTCTGCCGAAGACGTTATAGGATTGAATTTACTTCCCACATGTAGAAGCTACTGACTTCTCTTGGCAAATTTCTCCTCTGTAACCGAGGAGCACTACTGGATCAAGACAGATGGGGTACAAAGATTAAGAGCTCCCCTGCACTGCTTTCATACTCTACCACCCCCTGCTATTGCAGGGGGCAGAAGGTGAAAACAGAGCAGGGAAAGTGAGAAAGTACAGCGAGAAATAGGACACAGGAACCAGACAACGGCAGCACAAACTTAAGTCGGCCACTGTGCCTTTGATTCAGCCTGAGGCAAGACAGATGAGCAGGAAGAGCCTAGCCAGCTCTCCTTCATCACCTGCAGTGGAAAAGCAGCACTGGGCTCTAAAGCTGAATCTAAGAAACACTTGAAGCTCCAGACACTGAGAATTGATTATGTAAAGCCACATTAGGGAAAGGTTTCTTGTATGGTGCAGTTGAATGCAGGCCCACGAAACATTAGAGCATAATAAAGCATTCATAAATATTAATAATTCCATTTGTAGTTCCGTTCCTAGTTCTGTTCCTTCCATTCATCTAATAATTAATATTGCTTTCACATCATCATTGCCGATATCAGCTTGATAGGAGGAACAAAAGATTAGGCAGAGAATCATATTTGTGATGAATAGTATCAGGTGGAAATTAGGAAATGTGAGAGTGCACAAATGGATTGGCCTGACCCCTGAGTTAACCTCGCAATGCAAAAGCCTCTCTGATATCCACAGATAATGACATTTTCTAGAAGAAGACTGAGAAGAAATCAGTTACTCTTAAATTACAAAACACTCACTGGAGACATAATCATAGACTCATAGAAAAGTTAGGGTTGGAAAGGACCTTAAGATCATCCAGTTCCAACCCCCCTGCTGTGGGCAGGGACACCACACACAATGAACCATGTCACCCAAGGCTCTGTCCAACCCGGCCTTGACCACCACCAGGGATGGAGCATCCATGACTTCCCTGGGCAACCCATTCCAGTGCCTCACCATCCTTACAGGAAAGAACTTCTTCCTCATATCCAATCTAAACTTCCCCTGTTTAAGTTTGAACCTGTTACCCCTTGTCCTATCACTACAGTCCCT
>JANRGW010050704.1:38117-48757 GCA_024733675.1 Psilopsiagon aymara | reverse complement strand
AGCCATAACTAAAAACATCGGTGTTATCAGTGCTGTTCCCAGGCCGAAAGTCAAAAAAACAGCGCTGCACCAGCTACCAAGAAGGGGAAAAATGACTGCTACTGATGAACCCATGACAACGCAATAACAGAGAATCACATAAAACTGAAATTCTATCTGTTCAATGCTACATACATCTGAGTTACAGGAACAGCACAAAGCCACTGAAGAATTCTCAGATTAACATACTACACAATCCCATTTCTCTTAAAACCTCCTCAGCTCCATCCTTTACTATACAAATGGGGAACTGTTCTAAGCTCTGAGGCAATCTGCTGCCATATCTGACATGTTTGACTTCCAATAGTTTTTTACTTTAGAACTAAGTGGAGAAATAAACCCATGTTTGGTGACACTGCACTCTGACTCTGAACTAGCAAAACCATGGATGCCAAGAGGTAAAACTTTTCTGTGCAGTTTTAATTCCTTGCACTAATTACAGTATTAAGTACAGAAGAAGATAAAGCACCCAGTCCTCTCTACAGTTACCCAGGTATGTTCTGTGGACACTGTACACATTCACTTACATGCAAAGTATATCCCACAAATATGCCCTGCCAGTGCTTCAGTTCAAACCTTCAAGCTCTTTTGGGATGTCATATAGCCTTACAAGTCATTAGAACATCAGTTTTCTCTGGACTGGTTGCCTACGTTATCAAAGGTAACCTTAAAAGGACAAATAAAGAATATGGCACTATTCTACTTCTGGAAGCTAGGATCTACCAAGCATAGCACCCCACAAGAAGCTGTATGAAGAGTAAATAAAGTTTACTTCACCACAAAACACCTGAGCTCTTCACCCTGTGCTGCTTCGAAGCTGCAGGCGTTCTTTTGAGGAGCCTGCTTTGCAAGGCACCAGTCTTCACTCAAACACTGCCCTTGAGACCTTTCTCCTATGCAGCAGAGGCTGTTAGAGAGGTTGGAGATCTGGCCTTGCCCAGCGACAAGAGACACAGACCTTCCTGCCTTATTTTCTGCAATTCTTTCATGCTTTACTAAGTGTAATTGCTTGTCTGTATTTTATGAAGATATTGTTTTCACTGCAGTCTCCACTAAGGCTTGGAAAAGTAGAACACAGGCAAACTCAGAAAGCTGTTACGCCCTTTGCTTGATAGCATTAGTGCCTGTCCACTGGTTTTATTTCAGTTCTGTGCTGGAGCTGGCTCACCTATATAGACTTTATAGAGCTGTTAAAGAAAAAAAAGCCCTAAAAAATCAGGAAAGAGAAACGTGGCTTGATTTGTTTGCAAGGCTTTTTCACTCATCACAGTCTTTCCCACTTACAAGTTACATTTCACCCCAGCCTGCTCTGTTTTGATACCTCAGCAATTCACTTAATTCATTACCAATGCAATGCAGTTTACAAGGGATGCATTTCTGGCACTCACTGGTAGTGTCTCTCTGCAATGGCCTGGCTTAAGATTATCTCAAGGGCTCTGTGTAAAAACCCACACAGGAACATCTCTCAGCTGATCCACCTCCTGCAGGGATAGAAGCACTCTCCTAGAGTAAAAAGGTAAAGAGATCACCTTGATATGTATGTGAACACATGCAGCAGTGGTTCCTAATCCATGGTACTGGAATCCCTGAAGGAGTAACTACCTAAGTCACAGGGAAGATATCTCCATGAACACAGCTATAGCTGATGGAGATGGGGTTTTGTAAATCAAAGAGCAGTGTGGGTCTTGACTCAAGACAGGGAGGATGGGTCCCTCTGGGAAAATATATGGTAGTTTAAGGACTAGGAAAGTATATGATGGGAAGGTGCAAATGGGAAGCACACCTCCCTATAGGCATGGAACAGCATATTTCCAGCAGCCACTGTCTCATGACCAGCCCCTGACTCCAGTACTTACATGATGGCTGTTGCTAATACCTATGGCTGCTACTGCTACTGCCTGTTCACCACAGCAACACAAATGTGGGAACCCCTGGCACAGGTTACAACCACAGGCTGAATTCCTCTTTAATACCACTTAAGCCAACGAGTTCTCAGAAACTGTTGCCACATGTTCTCTCCAGGACACACTGCTTAACAAGCAGCTCTGATTTTGGGGTGGCTTCAGTTTCAGAGTAATTTCAGTGTGCAGCCCCATCTTCAGTCTTTTGCAGCAGAGTGACATAGAGCTGGCTAACTGCATCAACACCAGTGTCTGTGAAGACAGCTACATGGTCATGTAGCTACATATGAGCAGAAACAACAGTACTCAGGGCTGTTCCTATCTACTGGAAACATTCACCTACACAACAAAAAGCCCGTGAGGAACACTTACGTCATCTGGGTGTCATTTAACTTCTTTTAGCTGAGACAAGTCTGTCTCAAAGCCCTAAAAACTCAACCCCTCATCTCTGAGACTCTGATGACAGCCTAGGTTTAGACAACAGCACCACTTAAGTGAGGTTGGCTGGCTGACGTGTTACCTATTCCTTACTTGCAGTGCCATCACTCCATAAGACGTGAATGGCTGTTTTCACCACTGGTCAGATTTACCCTAAAATCACAAGGCATCTTCCTTGTCCTGTCACTGGCCATGGCAACCACAGAATCAGAATCATAGAATAATCAGGGTTGGAAAGGACCGTAAGATCACCCCATTCCAACCCCCCTGCCATGGGCAGGGACACCTCTCACTAAACCATGCATGGTTTGGTTTGGAAGGGACTTAAAGCTTATCCAGTTCCAATCCCCTGTCATGGGCAGGGACACCTTCCACTACAGCAGGCTGCTCCAAGCCCTGTCCAACCTGGCCTTGAACACTGCCAGGGATGGGGCAGCCACAGCTTCTCTGGGCACCCTGTGCCGGTGCCTCAGCACCCTCACAGGGAAGAATTTCTTCTTTACATTTAACCTAGATCTACCCTCTTTCAGTTCAAAGTTTTAGACCACAGAGGTCACCAGGAATGAAACAATACTGGCAGTGACCAGGGGATTCCGTGCTGCTGCCCAGAGTAAAAAGCAGTCTTTGTGGAGAAGATTTTCTAGATCACACGCTGATCCTTCCTCCAGGAGAAAGGCAATTAGTTTCAGTGCTTTGGTAGGTTCCCTTCTGTGCAGAGGATGTGGTGACGTGAGAATGCTTGCAGTAATGGGAAACCTCTCTGAGAAAACCAAAGAGCTTTTGTCCTTCTTTCCAGAACCTGGCTTGTTCTCTTCTGGCTAGCTGGGTCTGCTGAAGTTTGAGATGTGCTGCACAGTCTCCTACAAACCAATGCTTTCAAGAAGGAGAAGTCTGAGAAGAAAAAAGCCATTTATGAGAAAAGATTGGTTGTGCGGGTGCTTATTGAGCCGCAGCATGTAGCCTTTACGGTACGTGACTATTTACTTCTGCTCTAGCTGTACATGAGGCTTTCAGCAATGACAGCTATAGTCCTTTTTTCATGTAAAAATCACTCAGTATTAAATGACATAGGTTTTAAGTTGAAATGCTGATTTCCAAGAGGAGGAAGATTCTTTAAGCAGCACCCAACAAATCAATCCTGAGAAGTCAAGCTAAAGCCAAAAGGCCCATTTCAGCTTGTGACCCGTGGACCCATCCTGTCCCCATGGAGCTCTGCAGCCTCGTGAGCTACTTCTAAAAGTTTTTCTCATGATTTACTTCACTGTTTATCAGACAGCCAACAGTATTACAACTCAAAGATATGCACTCCATCCTCAAACAAACATGCTGTCATTTTTCACCTATACGTGTACAGACAGAATTTGTTACAAATTAAGAGCTTTTTGAGAAACTGAGAAACAGACCTATTAAATTCGTTCAATACCTCCCAGCCAATCACACATAAATGCTTTTAACCTCTGTTTAGAACTATTACTCTTCTGTCAGATTGGCTTTTACCACTTGTTGATAATTCCTGGCTTCTCAGCCAACCAGACATAACCAACAACTGCTGTTCAAAAGGTATTATACTATAGTACCAGCATGTTGTGGGTTTTGTGATGCTTTGCTGCTGCCTTGAATTGTCCTGTGCACAGAAACAGTGCTCTGGAAGGAACATCTGTGTTTTACCCACGTCTTCACTGTATTGTGATACTGACAGGAAAAAACTCTGAAGGAAGCGTGTTCACTAAACCCAGTACAAGAAACACAGACACAGGACAAAGCAAGAGAAAACAGCCAAAGACAGCTCCTGGAACACATCATAAGGAGATGGGATAGCCTGGAGCAGACCCCCCTCTTTCCTTGCATGATGTACCCTTATATTTAAGGCACTATTGGGAGTCCTCTTCCAGTAAGCCCCAGCTCAGAGGGCAGAGGGTAGGGCAGGAGCTGTGTACCAACCATACATCACATTAGAAACAGTCACAGCAATTTCCAGCTGCACACACAGCTCCCCCCAAGTGTTGTGTTTCATTTGTGAGCACCCCAAGGTGTCTTTGGCCTGCTGGGCCCATTAGAACAGAAAAGGCATAAAAGAATATCATTGTCTTCCCAGCAGTGCTGGTTTTACACCGTTACCACAGGGCACAAACCACGACACTGATGGCGTAATGATGTTAAAGCAGGGCAGTAGCTTACCTGGGGAGAAATTCAGACTTGTACATCACTTCAGCTCCATTCATGTCATTGAAACTGGTTTAAAGACAGCAAAAAAGAAAAAAGATAATTTTACACTTTGGGTATATGTCCTTCCAGGAAAAACTGATTCACTAAACATATTGGACCTTTTCTCCCCCCTTTAATTCAGCACAAGAGTACTATAAGCCCTTAATGCCTATATTGATCTAGCTAAATGCAGACATCTAACTGAAATTCTTAGAACATGAGCTTCTTTATGGGTCTCTAATGGAGACAGAAAGACATATTCTACTCAAATCTGCCCTACCTTTGCAATGGCCAGACTGCTCTGCTGGAGGATTCAGCATTTCTTAAGTTTGTAGGCTCATATTCTATGACTCTACCAAGTTTACTTCCTGTCCCTTCAAGGATCAGGGATTACCTGTCTTGTTTGGAAAAAAGTCTTTTTAAGCTTCTTTCTGCTCCTTTCCCCGTGGCAGCTGAGCCCATTTTCAGCAACTCATTCAGTTCAGGACCTGCTTCTGCATTTTATAAATGCCCCTAAACTGGGAGGTATTGGGGGCCTAGGTTGCAATTTGCTGCAATGATATTGACAACGGCTACTGCTCCCTTCTGAAATCCAACATACTCTTTTCTTCCTTCTTCCTCAAAGCGGAAAGAATGAAACGCTTGTTCTGGCTGAGGCAGCAGCTCCTGACCTTGCAGGAGTGCTGTGGGAACCAGGAACTGCTGCCACTCCAAAGGTAAGAACCTGCTGATGGGCTGTGAAGGAGTTGCAGCGCTTCTGGAACCATGTCTCAAACTTTCCTTTCCCCTTCACTCTGTCTCTGATGAAATCCTACCAGGATGAACTCCACTTGGCAGCTCCCCAAGCAGTGTGAAGAATGGGCTCCTCCTGCTCAGAGCCGTGGTCCCGCTGGCACACTCGCACAAGCTATGCGGTTCAGTGGCAGGTACAGCCAGTGCCTCCTGTCCTTGGCGTCACTGAACGCTGCATGTTTGTGGCCACCACCATGGCCTTTCTGTGTGACACAGCTTCCTGAGCCAGCAGCAGGGCTCTGCTGTCTGAGGCTCATCAACCTCACTAAAGGCTCTCCCCATTTGTAGGAGTCCTGTAAGCCTCACAGTGCAGGACTGCCCAGGCACTCGACCTTCCCTTGTTTCCCTGTTCAATCCAGGTGCTGGTACAGGGCTCATGCCATTGCTGGATCACTTGCTGGGGAAGAGTTTCACTTTGGGGCTTCAGGCATGACCACCACTGGCTACACGGCAGCCTGCAGCACAAAGGGGTACTTCCTTGGGAAACAAATGGGATGCAACATCCTCATTGTTTTACATCTCAATGCCTCTTTCAAGTATCGAAATTCAACCACCACCATGCCACATAAGGATATATTATATGCATCTCTGTGAGTGATATAAAGCCCCAGCACTATTCCCTTACAGAGCACAAGATTGAGCCTGCCCACATTTATGGGGCCACAGTATTTAATCTGAAATAAGACAGGATGAAGTAACTCAGAGGCCCCCACTTTCTCACAGATGTCTGATGTATTATTTGAAACCTGGGACCACGCTCTAAAGCAAAACACATTCGTTCAAATGCAGCAATAGTGTGCAAAGAAATGGCTGTTTCAGTTGTCATTCTGCTGCTAGAGAAGGGAAATCAGTAATTTGCCACACAACCCTGAGATGCCTTTACTTTCTCCTACAGCCATTGTCCCTTTCCCAAACCTTTCAGCACAGCCCATTTTCATGCTCCACTGTAAACTGTATTGCTGTGTACCCTGTGCCATTCTTGCTACATAAGAGCTGTACTGACCGTATTATTATTTTACATACTGTCTCTTCTATATCTCTTACTAAATCATAGAGAATAAAGAGTTGATCTCAGCTATCAAATAAACACAAATCCCTGCTGAAGTCTGAACCAAGCTGAGGTGCAGCTATAAGAGATAAGCTAAGTTCTGAGAGATCCAAGCTGCCATAAGCATCTCACAGTTAAGTGCAATGCATAATGTGCTGGTCAAACCACAAATTAGCAATAATAGAGAAACAATTCAAATAACAAAAAAAAAAAAAAAAAATGCCAGAACTTTGCCTTCAAGAATGGCCTTTTTAATCAAATGTTTTCAATATTTTTCTTTCCCAGCATGTTTTAAGGACTATGGTAATTTTTCCATTTCTTGTGCAGAGCTACACAAAACCTTTTCTTTTTTACATATATTGAACCCCAAACATTTCAGTTGTCAAGGGCAATCAGGGTTGGTCCTACTCTCCTATCTGAAGAAAGAAGTGTACTATATTTAGGTCTCATCTCCCAGGTATACAAGTAAAGCTGTATTTGCTCCCTTTTAATGCACACGAAACAATGAGACAAAACCAAAATGACCTTGTGCTGATATAGCTGTCTTGGGAAGCCAATGCTTTCATCCATGTTCAGGTTAACAGAGACAAGAACACTAGGAAAAAGAATACATTCACTTTTTAGAGAACTCTACAATTAACTGTTCCACTGAAAATGAATATTAAACACAATTCTCCACTTCTTCCTTCCTTGCTTGCATGGGAACAGTGCCAACAATTGGAACAAACCAACACAAAACAAATACAGCATCATTTTTTCTGCACACTACTGCAGCCCCATCACACCACCATGCTGAGCAGAACTGACCAGCTTGTTTGGCCTTCCTGTCACAGTGCCTCTCTGCCACTCTGCCACTGAGGAAAGGTCAAACAGATGACAAATTAATTCATACCTTCTTTGAGACACCTTTACCAGGGAAATGTAAAGAAGCACTGCTGCAAACCAGACCTATACCCAAGCTGCTCCACATGCTCTCTACAGTAGGCATAGTCCTAACCTACACTTAACTCCTGCCTGGCTATGAGTAACACCTGCATGGAGGGCAGGCATCTAGCAGCCCTCACAGCCAAGTGAAAAGCTCATTTGTCACAGATGCCCCAGTTACCAATCCAGTCACTTGAATACTTCACAGATGTCATCCATCCCCAACATGGACTAAGCTCAGCACAGAGCAGTGGCAGAACCCAACAGACACAAGCTCAAGAACAGAATATTTTCCAATAACCTGGTCAATGTTTTTGTTATCCCTTCAAAGGGAATAAAGAAATTCCCAAACTATTTGATGCTCAACCTATGATGCAACGTGATGCAATCATAAATACAGCTTAAACATCCTTCTGCTAAAGTCACTGAAAAGCTTGATGTGAGCTGTCAACTTCAATCTTCAAATGAGGCTTCTGCCAGCAGAGACAGGAGTCTGGAAACAAGCACCCACATGAGCTGGTGTGATCCCAGCAAGTGATCCTCCAAAACCCCTTTGCAGAGATTTTATCACAGCTCTCAACACAGACAGGTCATGAGTCACTTGGCATGAGTCACACTTACCATTAACCCTCCCCCAGCAGTATTAGGATTTAAGGTAGAAAATTACAGGTGTGTAACAACCTGTTGGGTAACCAGGTCAATCTTCCTGATTGCATTTCAGATACAACAGGTGCCAACGTGAATGGCTCAAGCATGGTTTAACCACTTCAGAAAAGTGGTTAAACCAAGAAGCATTACACCTGCATAGTAATGGGTTTAGAAGAGAAGCACCTCACATAAGTATCACTGTAATAGCTGCAGCTAAACTTCTACAGATGATGTCCTGTCACTATACTATATCTATTATCCTGACCCAGTGAAATGAAAGGCAAATGCCCCATCACCTGCCGAGACTGTATATCACTGCACCTCCTGGTCAACAGCAGAAGAATCAGACCAAAAGGTAGAACACTGAGGCTGGTGCAGGTCGTGATTTTGGTGGTTTTTCTCAGAGCATTGCAACATATTGCTTCCCTTCCTCAAGTGGATTTCCCCTCCAGAGTCCAGCACTACTGCCTTGAACAGTGACTTCAGCATCATACAAACATCCCTTCATCCTCCTCCCTGACTGTTCAGCTACTTTCAAGTCTAAGCTTTGGGCAGCAGACAACACCGAATGCAGACTCACTTGCATTCACATGTTAAAAAGAAGGGTCATTATCCTAGATAGACAAGCGGACACACTAAACACTGTATCCACCCTCAGCAGTTGGACCATTCTTCTCAGGTAGGCACTGAGCTCTACATTAGAGTGCAGAAGCCTACCTAGGAAGAGGGAAAGATGGGGGGAATCGGCACTGCCAGTAGCCTTCTTCCTCATTTTATTAATCCATTTTCTAATGCCATCTGCTTCTCCTTTTGATTTGCTGCATCCTCACATGAAGACTGCAAGCAGTGACTGAAATGAGCATTGAAGGCTCTCCACCTCCAAAAGGGCCAGGATTTGCCCCCTCAGGTATTTCTAGACAAACTATGATGACATGGCACTGGTTGTAATTGATGTATTTCCAGAACAGGCTCACAGTGTTTGAATCTGAACCAAGCCACAAGCATGTGCTGAGTTCCTTCCTGCCACGATCCCAGTCCATGGCATGAAAGGGTATTTATAATTCCCCCACAGCTGGCCTGCCTTCCAGAGAAGGCAGCAAGGTCCAGTCCATCTGGTGCTGGAATTCTGCAAAGCAGAAGCAGCATCAGGCTCCTAACGCCTTAGAGATGATGGAAGAGCTTGTTTTAGTTCTTAACTTTTTCCTTCATGGCAGCAAGAAACCATCTCAGCTTGAGAAAACACATTGCACCAGCACAGAGAATCACCCCAGCTGCCAAGCTAATTGTGGAGACAGGAATGGCTGGCAGGAGGACTGTACAGTAGATGGGATGTCTTTTGTATCAGAGCTGCACTAATGTCCTAAGTGAGAACACAAGTGGGGAATGTAACTTCCAGGATTAAGACCTGTCATTACTAAGTGCAGGGATTTTATCCTTTTAATGGAAAAGTCTTGACAATCACCAATAGGAGCATTCAGACGACAGTGAAACGTGGCTGGGTTTTTCAATACATCTTGTGGAATACATTCCAATCTCAATCAGTTTCTTAATCTGATTTTACGAACACACTCTTTGGGATTGATGTACTCCACCCTTCACTATTTGTTGTCACATGGAACCTAATGCAATGACAGCTGAATAGGTTCATGAGGTACCTCTTTGCAATGACCCCCTACCACTGGCACAAGTAAGTGGAAAGGCTAAAACTCAGCATGAGGAAGGTGCCAAGTGTGTTATTCTGACAGGATAAGCAGGACTGTGTTTGGATGTGGAAAAAGGACACCCTGGTTAGAAAAAAAGGCACTGAAATCTCTTTCAATCAAAGGAGCTATCTCTCCTAACTAGCAAATACCATTCAACTTTCTTTTCTCACTGGAGAAGTTTGCTCGAGTTGTTCCACGCACGTCTGCTTTTCCTTCCAGTTGAGCCAAGGGGTTGATATCCATTTACCAAGCACCTTGGTTTCATTAAAGCTATCAGTGAAAGAAGAGAAAGAATGGAGGAAGAAAGGAAAATAAATGGAAAGAAACACAGTAATCTGCTTTGACTATCCCCCATACAGACTATCCTCTACATTAAATTGACAGAAAGTACAAAAGAATTTCTGGAAGATCTCAGAAGGACATAGAGCTTCTTGAGGTTTTCAGCTACCCAGGGAGCAGCATTTGTTGTATTCACTTCATCTATTTGCCAACAGAGAAAATTGTGAGCAACTTGGCATGTAGGTAAGCTTCTTTCAAATGTGCCTATGTTGCTCAGGCAAACAACCTAAGGCAGCTTAGAACAGAGGTACTCTTGTCAGATTGTGAATAGGCATTGTTTGGACAACTGAGGACAAAACCACAGAAGAATAAGTCTCTAACTCAGTTTTTCAGGTCTTGCAGAAAAATAAAAGTGAAAGAAGTTTTTCCTGAAGATGGCGGCTCCAGGTCTTGTGTTGTCCAAGCACAGGTTTTAACTTCTGGAAACCAGAGAGAAATTCAGACTGATCACAATGGTATCTGGAACATTTAACACCCCAAATATTTAGATGAATGAGGTAATGTTGCAGCAATTATGCCATTAACAAATTGTCCTGGGTTCGGCAGTAGCAGTCGTTTTTCTCCTTCTTGGTAGCCGGTGTGGAGCTGTGTTGTTTTTTTTTT
>JANRGW010050704.1:0-38017 GCA_024733675.1 Psilopsiagon aymara | reverse complement strand
TTTGGAGTGGGGGGGAAGAAGGAGGGGGAAGTGAGTGAACAAACTGCGTGGCTGATTTACAGCTTAAACCACGACACAAATTCAGATCATTTAAATTTGATAACCTTCCCCTGATGGAACAGCACATTGTGCCGGTCACCCAGGAACTTGTCTTGACCATCAATCTCTATTATTTTAATGTTGGAAGACAGTGCTGGGAAGAGCTATAGAGTAAGATTGCACTAATTTCCAGATATGTTAGAATGCAGTTTTGAGCAACCTGTAGTCTTCATTTGTAGTAGGCAAGACCAGGATTTAACCCTATCTTTCTTGACCTAGTAGGTCAAATGGGGAGAAACATCCCTCAAAGTCAATAGCAGCTGCAGGCCGTACACCCCTAAGGCCTGGATTTAATCACACCATTCCTGTGTACCAGAAGAATACGAAACCAAGATAGTGAATCAGCATGAGCACAGTTAACTTCACAAGTAGGCCAAATGGCCCAAAGACACTGAAAAGCTAAGAGCTGAAACCTCTGCACAGCGACTGAAGGTGTCAAGCTGGACTAGCCTTGTCCTTGCCAGCTATTAAATCACACTGGTGTCAGGTCCTTGTGATTTCCTCCCTCCCTACCAAAATTTGCTGCTGTTCCTATGATCACTTGACAATGCAAGGACAGAAAGCTTTAATGAGCTGGAGCAAGAGAAGCTGGCAACTTCTGACAGACCTACGACTTCTCACATCATCAGTAAGAGCCTCCTCTGGGAAATGCAATTTTTTATATTAACTTTATCCCTCAATGCATTGACTCCATCGATCAATGGCAACTTCCCAATGCTCTGCTTAGTTTTCTGCCGAGTCAGGATTGAGCTGGGGGACAGATAAGTAAAGGCTATTAGTAAGAGAAAAATGCTGAACAGAAAACCAAACTCAGCAAAGTTACACCACAGATACCATGGCAAAACTCAAAGCAGCAGCAGACTTTTTTCTTCAGATGGGCAATAATGCTCATGTTCCCATGAATGAGAAGTAAACTCTTTGCCCTGAATGCTCCCATCTGACTAGGAGCTGGAAAACCAATGTGTGCTCTGCCTGCCCTACTAAACCTTCTTGATTCCTCACGTTTCTGCCCAAGTGCATCCTCTGCTATTTCTTGTTTCTTGCATTTTCCATCCCAGTTCCAAAGAATTGCCATTTCTGGGAATATCCTTCTGTGTATCACCACCAAGTCCTTATTTTAGCTGGATGGCTTTTTGCTTATCTATTTGCATTTCTCCCTCATTTTCTAGCCTGAAAAGTTCAGTTTGTCCTATAGGCGAGTGTTCCTCAGTTCTGACCCGGGATAACATCGAAGTTTTAAAAACAATTTCAAGAAATGACTTCATTTTCCTTTAATCCAAAAAATTTACCAGCACAATTCCAAGCTTCTTGCAGCCAACAAGCTAGTTTGCAAAAGGATCCCAGCACCTCCTCTGACAAAGGCGGCTCAGCTAAACTTTGCTAACCTTCCTTCTACACTTGCATGCCAAAAGGCTCTCTTGGGAAGTCTCCAGCAAAATCAGAGGCATTCTTAAAATATGGCTTAAAACATATCCCAATATTTTATGAACAAGGAATTAGGAGTACAGAGACAAAGCTACTACAGCTGCAATGTAGACCCATGCCAAAATGGAGCAGAAAAAGGCAGCAACTGGGAAGTGAAGAGGGAAGCTTTAGCACAGAGTCCTACTGTGCAAGTTTTGGTTCTAAAAGATGCTGTGAAAAGACCCTAAACTTAGTCAGTTTGGTGAAGCCTCTGTTCTCAAACACTAGATACACCAAAAGTTGGATATGTGCACAGCTCAGCTATCCTGAAACTCCCCATCTCTTGCAGCTGACTTGTAACTTTGCTATTGATTCTTAATTACAGCTGCTGACTGCTTCCACCTTCTGCTGCCACTTGCCCTCCTGCCCAGACTCTGGGTCAGGCTGTCTATAGTATCAACATGCATAAAATAAAATGACAGTGTGCCAGAGATTTAGTTTACTCTCCTTCACTACTGCAGGTTCCTCAGGCTCCCTTACAAAGCTCCATTGGTTTCCATTTCTCCCTTTGAGAGACTGCTCCAGAATCACACTCCCGTAGTTTTTGAAAATCTCATTTTCAGGCTAAGTGTACTAATAGCAAATTTGTACCAATTTGTCCTTGTGCCAGCATTGATCTTTATTACAAAGGCTTTTTCTTCCCCTCTAGTATTTATTTTGCAACAAAGTGTTTACAGGGAAACATCACATTCCTCCCTATCTTTGTTTTGCTAGGCAAAACAAGCTCATCTTTTTCAGTTTTTTCTCATCCGCTAAGCTTTGTGTCCCCTTCTCATCCCCACAGCCCTGCTCTGCACCTGCTCCTGCACGAGCTGTACACAGTGTTCTTGGCACACTCTCGCATCCTGGTTTTAAACTTCCCTGTTTGTAGCGGGACTGTCCCCTTGAAGCTATCCTGCGACCGTTTGAGCCCTGACACTTCTCTACCATACGTCAAAGCTCTTCTGCTGCCTCCAGCAGCCTCCTCAGTGCTGACTTGGATCACTCCCTCCACTGCTCCCGCCTGCCAGCACCTCATGCACATCATTCCCACCCTAGCTGAGGACACACATGGTGTGAAGCCACTGCCAGCACTCAGCCCTGAGCTCTCTGCGCTTCCCTAGGGCTTTCCCACACACACTGCAAGTATTGCTCCTCAACTCTAACATAACTCCCACAGAAGACTCTCCTGCTCTGGGCCTCCTGGGTCCCCCTCCTTTGCTCAAGGCAGCTCTGAACAGCACTGACTCACTGGCTTTCAACCCTGGATTTACATGGCTCAGACAGTGCTGACAGATGGACAGGGCCTTCCTTAGACCCTCTAATCTCTGTCCTACTTAGAAGTACACAGCCCTTAACTAGACTCTGCAAGCTCTAAAATGCAGCAAAACCACTTCCTCAGAACGGCAAGATACATCCACCAAATCTTCCCTGCTGCCATGAACAATGGGAACATCTTTTTCCTAACATGGACCAGTTCTCCTCAGGCTTCCCTGCTAATGAGATACTAGTTCCCTGCCATGGGCAAAATTCCTGTTGTCCTCACTACGCTGGGACTTCCCGGTAGCTTCTAGTGTTGTAGAGGTAGCTGGGTTATGTCTCCCAGATGACAGCCTTATGCTTAGCCTTGCAAAGATCAACTTTCTGCATAAACCTGAACAGGGCAAAAAGGGCATACAAAACACAATGCAAGAACAAAGGCATTTTCATACTTGCATAAAGAATCAATTTGGATGTCACTAAACCCAGATCTTACCCTAGGGAATAAAGAATTCTTCCATTTTCCAACCCTCAATCTAATTCTGTGAACTGGGGCAAGCAGGGACATCCGTTGTCTTGTGAATATGAAATTCAGAGGAGCACACCCATGGGAACTTGTCCAGGGCTGTTTCAGTGCATGGCTCCTCAAACTCCCTCACACCCTGCCCTCACTCACGTGCTGCTCCCAGGACCTTGCACTAATGCTGGCATTAAGGTCACACAGCATAAACCAGTTCGTGAAATCTGCTTGTTCTACTCTAACTCAGAAACTGCCACTCATCTTCTTATCTTTGCATTAGCAAGCTGTCAGCATCTTAATATCTGACTTCAGGAGAGCTTAGACCTTCCTTTTAAATAAGTTTCTTTCACGGATACTATTTAAAAGAAGAAAGTCTCTGAATCAGTTCAGCGGGATGAACATGGCAGCCACATCTTCTAAGGGCAGGCCCGATTTGGCAACACACTGCTGCCTCATGCTTGTCTGCGGGGACACTTCACATCTTACAACTACGGATGCCTGGGTTGTCTCCAACCCCCATGAAAATACCCTACTTACAAATCCCATTGCCACTGCAGCCCTGTGCCATGCCACAGCCCTGATCTGCTCCTCCACTGTGAATACTATTCCTAAATTAAACATGTTTGCTCAAAACCAACAAGCAAGCTGCTCCTGTGGTATCAGCTGGTTTTCTTTAACCATAGGATATAATAGTTGCATGGATTTACTGAAAGACTGATAAACTCTTCATCTGTGCTGTGAGCCACACTGGAATTTGTTTCCCCAATTCATGGCTTCCCACCAGTGTCTGCAGCGATAAATGTTGAAAGCCAACTGCGGGAACACCTTCCTTCACAAAAGCAGCAAAGGCCCACCCACCAGTCATCAAATCTCATGATCTGATCAAATCATGTCACATACAGCATGACAGGAAAGGAAACTTCGGCTCTATTAATTTTGTGGCCTCCCAGCCATGCAAGCTATATGCCCTGCTCAGGCCATCCTGGAGTTTCTTTGGAACTTATTTGTGTTGTTTGGGCAACACCTTGGAAAGGAGAAACAGGCATGACATTTGTCATTTCCTCTGCATGGAGGGAAGCCTCCATGGAAGGGGTCCAACAGTGAGAGAACACTGCCCTTTCCTCATGTGAGGGGCAGGAAAGACAGCAGCTGTTTGATTAGCATGCTCCTGCCTCAGGCTAAGGAGAATTATTTCACACCTGATGCGATGTGTCACAAGCAGCACAAAAGCAGCATGGGAGCCAGAGAAGGGCAGCTTGTGGAAGGAAGGAATTCTTAGGTCTTTCACTGTAGAGACTTGGGTTTAGGTCATAGAGAGAAACGTCTTGGTCTTCTCTATTCACAATGGAGCATAATGAAGAGTGCCTTTGCTAGGACAGAGAGACAGCCAGTAGAAAACACCACCAAAGCATCCTCTTGAGAAAAAAAAAACTTCCTTTAAGAAGAGTTTGGGTGGGTTTTAAATTTGTTTGAAAACTTACTGATTTTGATAAAAGTTCCTACCAAAGCTACTTGGAGCAGCTTTGTTTCTGGCAGTTCAGAAGCTCTACTTCAAAACTTCCAAACTGTACATATTTTATCTTGGAGGTTTTTACCCCACAGGCAGTGTTATTTCCTTGCTCGAACATGACAGAAGCATAAAATATTTTATTACTTTTGAGATCATTGAGATGAATCACTGCTTACTACAGAATGAAATGTTACCTGCTTGTCTAAATGAAGGCATCCCTAGGTGTTGTAATGGCAGTGTCAGACTTCCATTACATTGTAAACAAGGGACTTCTTGACCTAGAGAGTAAGAGAATGTTTCAGTCATATTAAGCAGCAGCTGTTCTAATTGATTAAAAAAAGGGAGGTGACTAACCCTTGGGTTTTCTTATACATATATATAATATAGTCCACATACTGACACCTACTACCAGTCTGTCCTTAGCAAAGGAGCAGTAAGCAGAAGCAGTGCAACAGCTTACAGCGGATACAAGTCAAACAGAAATCCCAGAGCAAAACATTTCTAAAGCCCAAACTTGGGACACAAAGTGCTCATAAGAAAAGTGAGAGACAAATTGTTTAATTCTGATTCAATGGTGGGGGCGAGGGGGAGGGAAGGGGGAGTAGACACATGACACCAAACAGGCTTTACAGTGTCAGAGCTTCCCAGGAAATGGCAATTCTGAGTTAGGCTGATGTGCATTAATTCTGAGAAGCCTGAGCAGGATTTTTTGCCAGGACAAAGTCCAAGAGGCTCAGGAGAGAGGGAATTCTGCAGGGATCCACAGCACAAACAAGGAGGTTATGGGAGGTCAGGCACAGCTGGGTGTGAGAATGAGCCAGGGCTGAGCAAAGATTCGGTGGAGGACTAAGGCACTGCCGGAATAGAAGAGCAAGGGGAAAAGGGGTTGGCTTCACTCTTCTGCCCACTGCCTGCAGCAGTGGAGCAGGTCAGACCTCGAGAGGGAGAAGTGTAATGGTCCTGTGTGGAACATACACCACTATCCATCCATACATGGATGCTCAAGGCGCTAAGGGCAAGTGCCTGCACCTTCTCAAGGGTGCTCAGGAAAAGGCATGCCATCCACCATGGATGGTGCCTCCCTTGCTGCTTTTCCAGAGCTGCATGAGCAGAGGAGGGTGCCAGCAAGCACCACCCACCGTAGAGACAGGGCTTCCAGCAGCTCTGTGACCAGGACACCAACAACGGGCCAAGGCGCATTCATCCGGGTGCACTCATCTTGTAACTTTTGTGCTCGTGACTCATGACCATTCCTGCTCATGACCTGCCCTGGCTTCAATTCTGGCCCTACTTAGTAACAAAATGACTTAATTACTAAATTAAATACTTAATTTAATACTTCACTAATTACATTACATTATCCAGCACCCACAAGATGCAAAGGCCACCTCTCCACAGACAAAAATCTCACTCTCAAAGCATTTATGCCCCCTTTCTTTCCCACACAGGCATGGATGGAAGAGCCAAAATAAATGAATAACTAACTACCTTTATATTCTTGGCTTTCTTGCCAGTCTAGGGCACACAATGAAGCCATAAAGTAGACAGAACAGATGGTATATTTGCTGGGCTTATGGAACTTACCGTGGAGTTTCTTGCACAATTCAGGATCTGCATCACGTGTGTGTTGTGATGCTGAACAAAGGCCTACTGTCTGCTGACATGAACGAGACAAAAAACTCACTGACCTGGAAGTTAAAGTACAAAATCTACTTTCAGCCTGAGTGCCCGTTGCCCATACACATTAAATGAAGAAGCCTTGTTTGAGTGAAGTATGAGCTTATTCTGCTCTTCTCAAGCAAAGGGAGCACGTTAGTGCCATGACTCCCAAGCCAACAAACCCCAGCAGCAGCAAAATCATGCAAAAGAGAATGCAAGGCTGAACTGCCTTTTACATCAGGATGTTTCAGTCACAAGGTTACTCTCAGTTATCTACCATGGAGAAATTTATCAACGCAAGCCAACAACGTTGGCAGAGGGACAGTTACACAAGATACTGGCAGGGGAATAGAGTACTGAGAGCTTAGAGATGGAGTAACCTGCAATAAAAGCTTCTAAGCACTACAGCAACACAAACACACTACGAGCTGCAAAGGCTCAGCGAAAGGGCTCCAGAGAGGCAGCAAGCTCAAAGACAAAAGCTATGGCTAGAAGGTAACTCCCAGGTAAGTGGCAGAGCAGCAGCTTAACAGCCTCCAGTCCCTGGAAAGGTTTAAATCAGTGACTGGATGCTTGTTTCACAGAACACAAACACCACAGATCATCAGGTGAGCTAACATCAACCCAACTGGCGTGAGTGGGCTGACTCCACTGAGGACAACAGAGCTGCAGCAGCTTACTCTGGATTTACAGCTGGGACATCAAACCACCACACAACCCAAAGTAATTAATCATAAGTCAAATGACAGGCCAGGAATTTTATAATTCAAGCCTTTTCCAACAACCGAAGGAATTGCGTTCACATTCTTGACAGTCTTGGATGAGTATTTCAAATAAACAGTGAGGATTTTGATGGCAGAAGCCACTCCTCTACCAGCATTGATGGGGACTGCAGCTCTTGCAGCAGCTCAGGCTGTCAGGAAAAGACTCCACTTCACAGGCACTGTGGTGTCACACCGATGGGCATGCCCCACTGTGCACATGGTATGAAGTATATACAAAACACAGATGAGCTAACCATCAAGCAGCAGCAGCTGGGGAACTAAAATTATAGGCAGCAGCTAGCATAAAGTGGAAATCAAAATCTCCCATGTAAGAACTGCTGAAGAGACACCACTAGAAGCAGAGTTCTGCCTCCTGCATACTCCTACCTAACTGGGCAGCTGGTGTTGACAGAAACTCAGGCAGTGGCATCTTTGTGACACACTGAGCAGTGCTCTGCTCCTGCTCAACAAGGCTCCTCAGAGTCCTGTGACCTGTCTGCAGTTGCTTGCCCATTGCCCATGGCCCACCAGAAAGCCATCCATGCTGGAGAAGGGGCCCTACTAACTCTCTAAAGTACAGACATTTAAGCAGAGATGCTCAGTCTGTCTCCCATATGTAAGTCCTCAGCTCTACACTTGTCATTTCAGAGAGGCAAGAAGGGCAACCATCACTGTCCTCCAGCATACCAGGGATTGTCCAAAACCATGGATTAATGCAGCTGGACTTCAGGCCTACCATTAACAGCATGAGGTACAACCCCAGTCCTGTGTCACAAGCTGTGGAGTCCCTGCACTGAAGCTGTTTTACTGGCACAGGGCTGGAGGCTAAAGCCCCACTTTGCAGCTGTGTCAACAATGAAGCCCTCTGTTGGCCCGAGCTCTTTCACTGGGGGCTGCACCTTGCCATGCTCCCCACACAGCGGGAAGCAGTGGCAGGACTGTTCTCCAGGGCAGATACAGCTAAGCTGGGACACAGCACCATCTGCAGGGCTTTGCCAAGGAGCAAGCTCCCACCAGCTCCCCAGGAAATGCCAGCATTATCCTGGGAGATAGTTCACACCTAGTAACTCTCCGAAACAGACCTGAGCACACAACACAACCACCCTCTTCAGCGTCCGAGAGCAAAACAAATGTCTCCGTCATAAAACAAATCAGAGTTTTGAGACAGCTCCAAAGACCCAGTAAATTCCCAGAAAATTAAATGCATGTCAGATCCTAGATTACGTAAAGTGATGACTGAAGCACCAGCCTTGAGTGGCTCCGGGAAGCAGCACCAGGCTATGCACTGCAGACAGCTCACGCGCACAGGCACGAGGACAGCACAGGCATGGCCCAGTGCTCCAGCAAGGGTCTGGCAGCGCCTGTGGTTCCTTAAAACCACCAGCCCCAAAAAGCTCTGCAGTGCTTCTGTACCAAAATTAGCCTGGGCCAATCTGCGTAAAGCACTGCAGAACACATTGTACTGCACCAGCGCATTCCCTCGGATGCAAAAATGACAAATGCAGCCTCTGGGGAGGAAGGATAATTTTTCTCTTGTCTTTATGAGAAGGTCAGCAGCACCATGTGATTTTTCGAAACATATAACCACTGCATAACGCAAACCCATAGAAATGCATTTTTATTACTGCTTCAGCTATAAATACAGGAATTTAACACTTGTTCTACTGGATTAGACCAACGGTCTGTCTCACAGGGAAAGCAAGCTGCCCAGAGCTTGGACAAGTGACTGATGCTTCCCAGAAAAAGCACACTGTTTTCTGCAGCCCAGCCACCAAGAGGGACATCTAACTCCAGCCTGCTGTAGGGAATCAGCCTACCCCTTGAAGAATGCAACAGGATGCTATTTCACACTCTTCACAAGCCAGTAAACCACCCAGCAGAAGCTGTGCATGTTGCTGTTTCATATATAAACATTGCTAACACCCACAGTGAACTCAGTTCTTTCAATTTTCAAACCAAGTCTGACAAATTGGTCTTAAAAAAAGACCCTAAGCTACTATTTAAATATAAACCCCTAAAAATCTCCAAACAAAACTACCTTTTTGACTACAATTTGTACTCTCAGCTTGAACAGGCAAACCTGCCAGAAATTAGCTGGGCTGGAACTTTATTTCTCAACCTAGAACCATGTGCATTTTAACTGAACTTGTTTAAGTTATCTCCTCCCCTACATTTCCTCCACTGCCTTTAACCAGTGCAGGTACTGCAGCTCAGAAAGGCTCGTAACTTGAAGTAAAGAGTGTGTGGGATGTGGGGAGCTACTGGGGCTGGGGTGCACAGAGGGGTGGGGACAATACAGTGTGAGTGGTAGGATGGGTGAAAGGCCCCTCTGTGAACAGAGCTGTACAAGCCCTGAGGGTGGAGAAAGGATCCAGTCAGACACTCGAGCACCGGATACATCAGAGCGAGCTTGGATCTCTGTGGAAAAGCAAGGACAATGTTCAAGAGTTAAGGAGCAAATGAAAGTGTGGAGAGCGTGAGTGTGGGGAAGGGACCAGATCTACCAGAGCTCATGTAAAGTCCAGACAGATGCAGTTTGCTGACACATCCCCTATCCACTATTTTGGCTATGTACTGCAGTTCAGCCTGGACAGAGCACCTGATAGCACCTCCCTGGTACAGACAGCAGTGGTCACTGCCTGGACACTTCCACCCCTACCAAGGGCTCACTTCCAGTGGCTCAGCAACTGCTTCCATCCAGTGGGGAAGCAGATCATTCCCTTTAGTCTCCTTCCTTCTCTGTCTAGCTATGGTCAGTAAGAGAACTTGTAACACTGGAAACAGCAACACAAGCAGCAGCTTGTATTTAATCCTGCCATTACTTATAATGTCATGATGTGGACTGTCCATTTCAGGGGCTTCTCTCAGTGTTGTTTCAGGCAGCCCTACTCTTGAGTCATCCTTCCCAATGAAACAAACCTCAGCTATTACCACCACTGTCAAGAGACTGGGTCCTACTCCAAACTTGGCTCGTTGACAAATTCTGTACAAGCCATTTCACCTCCTGTTTTTCAACTTCTCCATCTGCAAAACTGGAGTAGTGATTCTGGACTTCCTTGTAAAGTCTGGCATTTAAAGGCCTTACATGGAAATCAGGCATCTCTGTTATTACCAGAAGCAATGTGCAGGTGCCAGATGTTTATTCAGGTCTGGCAGCATGTTTGAAAATGTAACTGCATAGCAATTCATGTAAGGACACTGATCTGAAGCATTATCTTTATTACAGTGTTTAAACAGTTTCTGGCAGCATCCATCGACTGTCAGGTGCTGTAGATTCATGTGGTGCAACACGTGTACTGATCCTTCAACAGCATGTCACTCAGCAGGAGTGTTGCAGATCTGCTCCAGAGCATAAGGATCCTGGAATAGAACTGAGTTTAAAATGTACAGGTTACTCATGTCCTGCTACAGCTGCAAATCCATGTACCAATATAAGGCAGAGTTTGGACCTATCATCCAATCTGGTCACCTTCTACATAAACTTATTTCCAGGCAAAAAAAACACAATAAAAAAGTGCAGCTCTTTTTAGGTGAAATGGGTGATCTGACATGTTGAGAAGCTGTGTTCTTATCTGGAGTGCTGAACTCTTCCATTGTGTCCTGAGATTAATGAGTCACTTTAGAGAGCAAACTAAAAAGTTTCACGTAGTTCCCCGAGGAAGGTGAAACACTTCAACGTGCTCTGTTGAACTTCAGCATCTCTGGATGAATTCTGTATCAGGTTTGCCACTGCATGGAGAAGTCAATGCACTATCACAGAATACCAAGTTGAAAGGGACCTCAAGGATCATCTGCTCCAACCTTTCTTGGTAAAGCATGACCCAGACTAGATGTCCCAGCCCCCTCTCCAGCTGAATCTTAAAATTGTCCAGCGTTGAATGGAGTTTTGTTTTGCCATGCAGAGTTTCCAACAATCTCTTCAGTAAAAAGCACGCTGCAGAAGTTATTTCTGGTACAGTTATCACCTGCTTTGTTTTTGGATGTGCAGAAACCTAGGCCTGTGGGAAAAAGAATACCAGAGCTTTAAGTCTTACTAGGGAGAGCATGCCTCTACCTCTATCCTAGAAAAGCAGCAAGGATAATAGCACCAGAGCTAGCCACCCCATCAGAAATGCTTACCTGCATCAGAATTTCTGACTCAGAAACACTTGCCAGGCTACCTCAGGATATGAGAAGGTTGAGACACCTGAAGGGACCCCCTGTTTTGTTCAAGATTGGCTTCAGCTGTGGACTTCCTCTGGCTGAGTTCATTCAATACATCAGGGTGTGGGGACATACTGCATAAAGGGGACAGTCCTATAGCCAAAGCAAAAATCTGAAGGTAAAATAGACTTACTTGCCACAGAAGTCCTTGTGAACGGCACGGAGGACAAGTAGTAAATCAGAGTGTGCCTGTAGCCAGTCCTTCACCATATCTGGGTGTCTGGGATCAACTTCCAGAAATACGCTCCTGAAAGGACAAGTTTGGAAGTAGAAAATTGGGAGATGCACACATTTAGGTTCCTAAACTGATACAAATTAAGGTCTGTCTCTCTGGATGACTCCTACCAGTACAGGAAAGGAGAGGGTCAGCAAACACACTGCAATCCACTAATCCTAAATCGGATTATAGCTGTCCATGTAAGATGCAGACAGGGGGTAATGCTCATGGTGCTCCTGTGTGTGAGCAGACAAACCCTTGTATGGAGACGTAAGGACCCCTTCTGAACCACATGCAGAGATACTACCAGCTCTATCTTTCTGAAGCCCCCAAAGATTTAAGGCCAAAATGAGGTTTTAAGACACAAATGCATCAACATTGAGCCCTAGACTGGCAGCATGAAGTTTCACCTAGTTATAAGCAGGGTGACATTATGTCCCAGGAGCAAGTCATAAAGTATAAGTTAGTACATGCATTTTCCCACAGTAAATGTCTCCATAAATCAGTTACAAAACCACCACCAGCATTCAGCCCTACCACAAAGAACTGTACAAAAGAGTGTGCAGCAAGGATAAGGGAACTAATCAGACAAGCTCAGTTAGCGCACCAGGACTAGCCCTGGACACTGCAGGGCTATTTCCACCTCTGCTCCAGCTGGACTTTGTGACACTGGCCCATTTCTGAATCTCCACTCCCATGCTGGGGCAGATCCACCCTAGCTTACAAGCATGTGGAGATGACAGAACTGGTTATAGCCTGTGACAGCGCAGCAAGATACAAGCTTAACAGACAAAGAGCAGACGCCAAGCCCCAACCATACTCTGTCCTGATAATTCCTAAATCCCACACCAAATACCCCCTATACATTCACCAAACTAACTACAAGCTGGGTGTGGATCTCATTCCTGACCTTAAAAAACTTCCACTCTTCAACAGGGGCTCCATCTCATAAAACAAGTAAAAAGGGAAGGGAAAAAAAAAAAAACCACCCCATGAGACCAATCTCAGTTTCTGGGAAGTTCTGAGGAGCATTTTCTGTTCTCATGGGTATGCACAGCAGGAATTAATTCTTTTGCAAGCATTATGCCTCTCAGTACTCCTGTTCCTCTTCTCAAAACAGCAGATTTTCAATGACATCTCTTAAATTCGTAAGATGTCAGGAATCTTTCAGCAGGATATGTGAATGTCCTGGCACAACAGACTTTTCAGTATCAGCATGTTGATCTTTAAGCACAAAATGGATCCCACATGACAGAGAACAAGAACAATTCAACTTGAGTATTCACCCTGGAGAAACTTAACATTTAAGAAACTATCCTTGTCTGATCTTCTTTCTCCTGGATATTCAGCATTGTATCCTGGCATAATAAACAAGTTTCCCCTAATTAAAGGGAGGGACAGGAGTAGAGATGTACATCCATTCTCAAAGAGTTCTATACTACTTCTATTTCAATCAGTTATTCAGCTTAGAAAGCTCACGTTGTTTTGTACTCTCTCTCTTTCTCTGCTGCTCTCTTTCAAGTTCCTTTTTTTCTGTTGGCTGCTTTTTTTTCTGTTGCTGCTTTGACCTTTAAAGATTCCCACTTCACAATGGCTATGAAACACCACCACTGGTCAAGGAAGGTTCCCTTTTATTAACCAAATTCAAGCTAATTTTGCTTATATATGACAATTGAAAAACTGTTACTATTAAATGGGGCAGAGAGGGACATTTCTGCAACTCTTTCCCTCCTACCTTCCTGTATGAAAAGAACACAGAAGCTGTAGAAGCGAACGGACAAAAGACATGAAATTCAAACAGAGAACAGTGCTTACCCAGAATCTTTCAGAAGAGAAGGAGCCAAAGCCAAAATTGTTTTGATGACTCTCATTCCATCATCTCCCCCATCCAGTGCATCAAAGTCCTCATAGCTGGTTGTGGGAATAAGAAGACATTAAGAGCAATTCACATGGCACGAGGCACACCCCTAAGGATGCATTGCCCCAAGCACCGGTGCACCAAAGACAACTGAACTCCAGTACTCCTACAGCAGGTGACAGCACTCATAGCTTTTATGTAAAACACAGAGATTAAGAAGGCAGCTGCTACTACGCTGAGAAACTTCATGTTGAGCACAAGCAGAAAACATCCCCTGAACTATTCCTGAAAATTACAAGCCACCTACAGGCAGGGTAACACAGCTCCAACCTGTGGATCTGTTCCCTCTGGGCAAGCTGGACAGGGAGAGGGTTGTACAGAAAGGGATCACTTGTTTTATTTCAATCATGACAACAACCAGGCTGGGCTGCCCCCTAACCTAGCAGAGCAAATTAGGATGCAGAAACCTCAGCTTTCAGAATCTGCTCCAGTGCACATCTTGTAGAGAGGCGGATGCAGGCCCTTGTCCTGACATGCATGACAAGCAATTCTGAGGAAGAACCAGCACACACAAAGCTGTTCCACACCCCAAAAGAGCTTATTCACATTTGTGTGGATTTGTTTGCTTGAGGCAATCATTGGGATGAGAATGGGTCACAGCATTTCCAGCCAAGCTTTTTTCCATCACAAAACGCTGCTCAGACTGCTTGTACTTTCTTCCATAAACTCACATCAATTATTTAAAAAAGCAGGAAAAATGTCCTGGGCCGTCTGGGATCAGGAGCCTGCTAATTTCCAAGTGCGTGCCTTTTTCATTTTTCTATGTATTTAAAATGCTTTAGTATTGTTTCAGACCTGTAAACAATATCAAAGTAACACTGCATTATTATATACTACAGAAACACACCTACACTGTGTACATGTATACTACATTTGCATGTTTTGTGTGCAGCTTTGTGTTGTGTAAGAAAGCAGACAGAAAACCTTGCTTCATGGAACAGGAGAAGAACCTCTTTGTCTGATTACCGGAGGATTTCTGCATCCAAGGAAGCCATGTCTTCATGGAAAACATACGGGGGGTTACTGACTATGAAGTGTACAGGGCCCCAGAGCAGCAGCTGCTTGGCAGAACCTAGAGAAGAAAATAATCACAACCAGCTCTCAATCACAGCAATCTCCCTGGTAAGCTCAGTGACAAAATCCTACCAAGAAACTGTCTCCATACCATGACCATGTCTGTTTGGCTCCACTTCTCTCTAACAAAATGTTATCCTATTTCTTTTGGGGACAGCCTGGCCTGCTCACTGTCCCACCTTGAATGCAAGAGTGATGCAAAGCTAAGCCCAGGCAGCTATCCTGTTTTCATATCACAGCCCTGCTTAGCAGAACACGATACAAATCACAGGACCTTGAGGCTGTGGAGCTTTGTGCCCATCTGGTTATTAAGCAACAACTGGGACTTGAGAGAGCCCATAAAGAGCTAAGAGGCAGCTTAGACCAGTTGTCAAGATGCTTTCCTCTCACCAGAGCTGCATAAAGACCTCTAATAAACAAAAGAGCCAGGCCCTCTCAGCAGCATCAACCACCTTGATGCTTGCTCTTCCTTCAGCAGACAAGGGCCAGCTCACTGTGCTCATGCTGCCCTCTGGACTGACGCATACCAGCCCTGAATCATGTATTATGTGAGTGTGGACCTGTCCTCAGGCAAGCCTCTTAGCTGGGCATTCAATCTAAGCTAAATATCTGGGCTCCCTCGAACATCAACAGAGAGACAAGCACATATATGTTTATGTAAAGCATCCATGTCAGCATGGAATGAATTACACTCTGTTTATATTTGCCTCTCCCCAGTAACAGCAGAGAGCACCCAAACACACCTAAAACCAGGAACCTTCTGATGCAGGCAGAGATTTCTCTCAGCTGAACATTTGGCCTCAAAAGCTCTGCAGGGAAAACCTTCACTGGCTCACTTCTTACTAATTATTTCTCCAGTAACTCCAACACCCTCCTGACGCCTGCATTCTAAAGGGGTCCTATGGCTGTCTCTCATGACTGCCTCCCCCATTAAAGTAAAAAGAGAGAAAGACAAAGGGGATTGTGAGAGTGAAAAGAGTTACTGAATGAAATATCTTGGTGGAGGACATGGATTCTCTCCTGGAGTTGCAGCCTGTAAAATTACAGAAGCAAGAATAAAAGGAGAAATGATTAGAAGGAATGTTTGTGTGGGTTCATGAACAGCACATTCTATGAACAGGTCACTAAATGTCACATCTCTTATCTGATCCACGTATATTCTACCCCATCGACTGCAGCTGGATTCCTCTCTAACCACAAGGGAAGTTTAGGATGTGCTCTTTGCCCAAGGAACAAAATCAAAAGCAAAGAGCATGCTGTGCTACGTTAGTGACAGTCCAGAATAACCAGAGATAAGAACTACTTGAGGGAGCAGGTCCACTGGGAAGGACAAGGTTGACCTATAGGTATAGACCTGTCCTGACTTCAGGCACAAGATGTTTGATACAGCAGTTCTGAACATCCAGTCACACCTCAGGCCCCAGCAGCACCATTCTCACTAAACCCAAGGTGATGGTGCAAGGATGATGCTGAGGGATACCACACTAGCACATCAGAGTAAATGCTATTTGAGTGTGCAAGTTTATATGTAGAGAAGCAATGCTAGAAACAAGCACAGCAATAATGATGAAGGGAGCCAGAGAAAGAAAGGTTCAGACTATACCTGTCCTCACTCTCCTAAGTGACATAATACCTGCTGCCTTGAGTTTCCCAAGTTCACAGGAAAGAATAAGAGTAGTTACCATGAAATGCTTGAAAACTCGTGGAAGACACACAGCCTGTAAGCACTATTGCTTTATTTAGGCTGTTGCCTTTGCAAAGCACATTCACAAGTCAAAGAATAAAATACTCAAGTGAACAGAAGCTTTTTTCTTAATTCTTACACTTTAGGAGTTTAACCAACTAAATATTCCCTGCTGTCCACTGGTGATAAAGATGAACCACATGTCCTGATACTGAGGACTCTTGTCTTTTTCAAACAACAATTTACAAAATATGGGTAGCATATGGGTTTGTACCTATGTGCGTTCTCCCTGGTGAGATCCACAGCAGCCTCCTCTTTATCCATGGCTATCACCCAGCTCTGGCACGGGAAAAAAACAAACCACCATCAACAAGGTTCCTGAACAGACATGTTCTGCCAAAAAAGACATGCAGGATAAAAACTGACAACTGGCTGCTCATTCCTGGCTCCTAAAAGCAACAGCTCATGAAGAACGCATCTCAGTGCACTGAAGGGATCTCAGTTGCTTCTAGTAAGGTGACAGCAGGCACTCTGCAACACCACCAGCACCCTACCAAAACAGACAGGCTCCTGACCAAACCAAAGCTGACAACAATGGAGTCACACAGGCTCACCTAACATGTTCACAGCTCCTAGCAATGTGCGATTCAACATTGGCTAGTCTGGGTACACACAGATTAAAGGAAGATCTCTAATGCAGACAGAATCCCTTCCAGCATTAATATAACCAGTTGGACATTGGCTCTGGTATTCTCCATCTGTCGCACAGACACCTTTTGTCTAGATACTCCACTGAAGTCCATGAATCACATTCACTGCATGTATTGACTGCACATACCTGACTCTGCGTCAAGTATTGGAGAGTCCTCCAGTGTAATTTAAGATACAGCACAACATGGTTAGAGGTTGGTTTGACCTTCCATTCCACCTTGGGCTAAGTGCAGGCAAAGGTCTGACATGGTTTTGCTTTGGTTAATGTTTTTTAAACACAGATGTTGGTAAGTATTAACATGGAGAAAGCATGCTTAAAGAAGCTACTTGTCATCTCGAGACTATGGTGTGACTGGCCATGATTCCTGGAGGGATAAATTTCACAGTTTGAGACTAACACCTACACACATGAAGCTGACCCTTAAGGTGAGGACACAGCTGACTCCGTAAGTGAAATGTTGCCATTGTTTCCTCAGTACCCTACTGCCAAATTCTGCCTCAGGCATTAAAGACAGCACACAGAGTGTAAGCTCCACTTAGCTGTCAGTGTGGCTACCACTAATCAGTGAAGGCTCCTTATTTCTCTGGGCACAGCTGAGAAAGGGCTGCTATCAGTAACAGGACAGCTGTGACTGACACAGCTCTTTAACTTAACAGGCAAGGTAAAGAGTGTGAAGTACAGCTCAGGAAATCAGAGTAATTACACTGTGAAGTCATGAAGCTCAACTATTAACCTTATCAGGTCACTGGGAGGAGGAACAAAGGCATCAGCCTCTAATTTTTACTCACCAAGTCTTTCACTTCTACAGGAGTAGGGGATGGCCACAGCAATTCTATTAATCAGAACAAACTGGCTGGTCTGCAATTCTGAGGAAAGGGGAATATTTTTCCCTTAACCACATGTGATGAGATCTTGGATTCACTTCTCTTTCTGCTTACCAACAGTATCTCAGTGAGTAGGTTACATGCCACAATAATCAGGGCAAGAAAGGCTTTAGTCACCCAAATCTCAGTCACTTTCCTGCTCTTTTCACTCTCTTCAAAAGGTGTGGGTTGTTATCAGGGAACAAAAAGTGGTTTGGTACCATACCATGTGCTTGCCATATCGATCCCAAGTACTGACATTTCTGTGGTAATCCCTTCCCTCTGCTCATTTAAGCCTCCAGTCTCCTAGAGACAAGATCTTTTGATTCACAGCAGGGTGATTTTTAGAGATGACTGGCCCATAAATTTGACGAACAGAGTATGTGCTCATGCGTCAGCCCCTCTTGTCCACAGCCCAGAATATCAGCTTAAACCAACACTCACCAGTGCTTCAGGCTGGGGTGATTAATAGTGGGCTGTGCCAGCAGGAGAATGAGCATGTTTGCTGCTTTCATTCTGACTGTGTTTCTGCTACTTCTGCAGACAGCTCCTAAACAGCCCTCTTCTATCTAGCATGAATATACGAAGCCTGACTGACTGTCAGAGACCTCAGCTGCCAAAGTCCCATCAAAACAAAGAGGTTTGTCTGTGAAGTCTCAGTGAAGACTTGGAGAGTGGGACTGTGCTATAACACAGACATCTATCGTACCATGAGCACTGAAAAAAGCTCACCTGTGGCAGTTTGTGCAACAGACTCAGAGCAATTGCTCCGGAGCCACAGCCAATCTCCAGGATCACAGGATGAGGGGCAGAAGATTGGAAGCAGAGGCCTGAATTCTTCTGGTACATCAGAGACTCTTCCTCCACAACCAGAGAGACGAGATCCTAACAGAATCAAACAAACAAAACTCTAAGGGAGCTGATGTGACTCACACCTTTGTGGTCTGAGGACCTGAGTTTGAATTTCTTGACTCTGTAGCTCAGTGAAACATATTTTTGTTGCCAATTTTTAGAATACAGATGGGAGCAATGGAACTGACATGTCGGAAGTCACGTAAGCTCCATCTCCCCTACAGGGTGCTTTGATTAGTAACCAATTCCTCAGGATACAATTTCCCACAGATCCACTGAAATCTTCTAGCACTGTTGGGAAAAACAATAACCAAACAGCTGGAGCACATTATCTTCTGCAACACCATTTTATTTACTCCAAAATTCCAGCTTGTGGAATTTATAAGCTTCAAAACGTAAGATTTCTACACTCTCAGTACGGTATGTAATTTGGAAGCAAAGGTACAGCTCTTAACAGCATCCAAAACAATAATCCAACCTACAGATGAAAAGCAAAAGCAATTAATTACTAAATGATCCAAATGAGCAGCTCCCTGCATGGATTTCAGATTGTGGACTCTTACTACATTTTGTTGGTATAAAGTCACATGGAAAAGATTTTCATCTATGCTCCTGGATCCATAAACATCTCTGCCATCACTGTCTCCTCTCCCATCAATCTCCTCTTTTTAAACCCCTTCAAATGTTATATAAATTCCAACACAGCAGGAGAGGTATCACAGATACAAAGTTCTGTTGTTTGAAAATGAATGACTAGCTATAAGAGAAAGCACACATGTGCCTCCCTCTGTCTGCAACATGAACTTCCCTTGCTATTCACTGGAGAAATCTAGTGGACAGAAACCTTATGCACACCATGAGTGGATCAGCAGCTTCAGCAGGTGCTCACAGCTCCCCACACTCCTTATGCTTTCATAGCACACCAATGCAGAAATAAGGCCTCCTACAGTGGCTGGGTTTTTGCTTGAGAGGTCTGCTCTTGGCTTCCCTCTGTAAATCCAGAAATTTACAAAGAATAATTGGCTTAATTCTGCCAACAAATGAAAGACATTACCAGGAAAATTATCAAGCTTCCACTTTTCACAAGGGATCTTGCATGTTCTTGGCATCAGCAGGATACTTAAAGGCAGCATGTCCTGGCAGGCAGGTCAGCTTCTCTTCAGTAAAGCCAGGGCCTTTTTCAAGAGCCAGAACTGGGCAGGGATGTACATCAGGGCATAAGCCCTTCCTTAGACGTATCACCCTGACTGGGGCGCAGTGTAACAGATGCCTTGTGCAAAGCTGTAGCTTTTGTGAAGATATTTATTGCTATTGGTGATCCTTCATGCTAGGCCAATTTGCATCTGTAGTAAGGAGGGAGGGAAGACACAAACAGGTATGAAAATGAAGCACCAGAATAGACAAGCGTCCATGAAACGTCCCTGGCAGCTGAACACCTGAGATGGGAGCTGTTTCGTCAGTATTTTCTGAGATTTTCCACAAGATGTGAACTGCTTCTAAACATATTAAAGTGCTGTGCCCCTGCATGCAAGCACATACCCTGTGCTTAGAGAACAGAAGTTTGTACTACTTCACAGCCTGGGATGGTATATTTCAACATTGTCTGGGCCTTGCAAAGCCAGGCAACTTCTATTTTAATAGAACCCCTCCCTGTTGATTCCTCCCACTGAAAGCATAAACGAAAAGGAAAGATTTGGTTTATTTGAAAGTGTACACATCCTGTAATTGTTCTAGTGACATTACTTCTTCTTCAGATCAGCTTTCCTGAGCCTTTGGCATTTTCCACTGGGCTGTGTTATCCCGTCCCTGCCAACAATAGCCTTTCAGAAGCCGCTGGCTCCTCAGCTTTCTTTAGGCTCCTTTTCACAGCCACAGCCCTTTGGGACCTTCAGGGTCTTTTCAGCAAGAAGCACCTTCAACTGTTTTCATTGTTTTCTGCTAAATCTTCTCCAGATGTTGAGCTGGGAAGAGCCAGAGATGCCCATGCCTTTGTTCACCACACACTCACTGCCAACAGACTTCATGCTTTCTGCAGATTGTACTCTCTGCCTTCCACAGCTTTTGGTGTTCTCTCCTCAGCAATGAGCTCTCTGTACTCACATACAAAAGGCCAAGAGAAGGAACCCACAGGCTGGAGGGTGCTATTCCAAGAAGCGTCTCTCAGAGGTGTGTCTTCACTGCAAAGTTCAGTGAGTGATAGCTAAGGCACCCTCAGGCAGGTAAGGAGCCACACTGCAGTGCCCACCCCTGGTCACTATGTTGTTAGTGGCACTGTGTTTTGCTAAAAGCCTCCAAAATCACATATTCCTTGTTGCTGCTCTGGGATTCCTTTCCTAGACAACTATAGAGGAAAACATCTTACAGACTCCCAAGAGGACTGTGGGAAACCATTAGAGGACTGGACTACCAGTGCTCAGGTAACAACACCTTACCTACCCACTTTAGTGCAAAAATGGCCTTTGCCTTTCAGCGAGCAGTTCCAGACGAAGCAGTATGAAAACACTTCTGCCCTGGAGACAGCCAAAGACTGCAGCTGGTTTGCAAAAGCAGGTGCTGATGATTCCAAGACCACAGAAGAAAAGGCACCCAAAAAAATTCCTGCTCAGCTCCCGAATCACTTTTCTAAATCCCAGCCATTTCTGGTCACTTACAAACACTTCCAGGAAATCTCTACAGGAACTCATCAGAACCATCTGTCTCCAGGGCTGATCACATGTTAGCACAAGTTACTGACTACAAATGTCCAAATGTAACTTCACTGCACTGGAACTACTGTCACCATTGATTAACTTCCTTAAGATTTACCACAAATAATTTCAAGCTTGGAGTTTTTAATGGAACTTCTATTTCACACATTCCACAGTGAATGTATCTTCTCAAGTGTTCCTACTGAAATATGTCAGATTCCCATTTTTACCACACATGTATTAAAAAAGGGATGTTGGTATTACTTAAGCTTTGTATCCCACTTCCTGACTCCTTTGCCTTATTGCCTGGGCTATTTCATGTACTTCTTACTGAGGCAAAGGCTAGTTCTCTCCTAATACACTTGCTTATCGTAATAGCTCTGAATTAAAAGAAATTAATGTGACAACCTAAAGAAACTGCAGCCTTTTCCAGGTATCAGTATCTCACTACAACCAAAATGTTCAATAATTATGAGAATATATTCAGATATTACATAAATGTGATTGGCAAGCAAACCACAAGGTTTATTCTATCTGGCAAATTAGGAAAATAAATTACTAGCACAGATTATTTGATGTTGAATTAAATTTGCATTTACGTATTAAAAGCAAGAAGCAAAACCACACACGAATGCACTGGAATAAGACATTTTGTGATACCACAGTCCTTGACTTACAGCTTTCACATATACTCCCAATTTCCCTAACATCTGCATTAGAATCAGAATATCCCAGGAAGCATGATCCAGAGTAGACATAGGCAGCTCACTGCCATTGCACTACGTTTCCTTTTCAGAAGTCATGAATGATTAAGTTACCCAAAACTGATTCAGAACAGTATCCTGCAGATTCTCCTCAGTATTTTTCATCTTCTAGCAAGCAATCCAGTCACAAGAGGTCACCACTTGAAACTGATAAATTGCAGCATTTAGCAGAACACAGCAGAACCACTTGCAAATCTCATCTTGCGAGATGAAGTATTTCTGGCCATGCATTACAGTGTTCATACAAAGACTACAAAATACCCTGCAGACAGACATTCCCTACCTCTGTGCAAGAATCTGACTCGAGCCACAGCTGGCGAGGAGCAATAGAGGCAGATGGTGCTCAAAAATCATGCCAGTCCCAGACACAGAGAAATTGGGACAACAGCGGATGGCGGAAGGCTATGGTCTTTGTGTAGGATGCCCCATGTCTTCTCAGACTGAGCAGATCCAGAGCACACAAACCTGCTAATACAATACCATCATTGCTAAAAGCCATCTTAACCATCAATTTGATCACCAGCTCTAAAGGTTGAGAGAGGAAATTATAAAATTTCCATTGAGAAATAAAAGCACTCATTTTGACAACCAAAGGTAATTAACCTTTGGAATGTGTTAGGCAAAATCTCCACAATGAGACATTCTAACCTGAAAGGACACGTTATCCAAAAGGGCTTACTGTCACTCACACCATTTACAGGGTTCAAACCACCTTTCACTACAGAAAAAGGCCACTTTGGATAAAACAATGACTTCAAAATCACCATGTCTTTATAGTCTCTAAAGCCAGGAAAATGAGTTAACTCACTCAGGTGTCTTGTCCCTACAACATGCTGAGCACTTCAGTACCTTCTGACACTTTGATCTTCATAACTCTCCTTTTCCAGAGGAGCAACAGTAAAACAGTGACTATCCAAAACTCCTGAGGGACTACAGCAGAGTAGAGCACTGAAGCCAATGCTCCAGAAGCCGCAGCCACACCTTTGCAACACCACCAATTTAGACTGTAGGAATGGGTCCCACAAACTCCAATTAGGAACCACTAGACCTACAGTTGTGTGAGGGCAACTGACCTCCTGCCGAAAAGCAGAAGTCACAAAGATCAGAATCAGATTCCCACATCATTTAAACAAACAGTTCTTGGCTGTGCTTGAATTGTCTTTTTGGTTTTATTGGTGTACATGAAAATCTGTAAATATGAAAAAAATTCAAAGCACTGTATTAAGGAGCAAGTAAAATCATAAATTAAAAAGCATCTTAGAAACATACCCAGTTCCATATGTGCCCACAGCACATTAACCACTGGATAGGAGGAATGCTCAACTCTGTTATATTCAAATTCACCTTACTGCTTACAGTATGTGTCGTTATTGTCAGTAACAACACAGCATACACCGAAAATCCTGCCAACCAGTGCTACAGGTACTGGCAGACCGACTTCTGTCCTGGAACCCGGTGTACACATATGTGGGTATAAGTGTGGTATTTCCGGCGGAGTGGGGAAACGGAACATTTTGTAGATCTTTTCTCCCCCAGTCTCTGCAAGAAGCAACTCACCCCAGCAAAGACAGCTTTGGAAAGAGTGGAGGGACTGAACAGCAGACAGAACCAGAGAGAAACTAAAATCCCCTCTTTGCACATTTCGTCAAATAGATGGGTGTATGGAGATATTCAAGCAGCAGTGAGGAAGAGCTACAATTCACAACAAAGGTGAGCTCAGAAGCCATTACTGTTTCTGGGAGCAAATGTTACCTATGGCTAACATTGCCCTCCGACCATCCACAGCTTGCAAGACAGCCATGTGCCTTTCCAGGGCACTCCAGCAATGCCTGCCTGCTCCAGGCCCTTTTTGTCACCTGTTTCAGGCAGACAGCATGACATTCAAGGCCATAGGCTGGGCTTTAGAACTGACCCAGCTCAGAGCTCTGCTGACATTAGTGTGACTGAATCCAAATCTCTCTGCTTGTTGCAAACCTTCCTTGCACAGTGATAATCAATGAACCTCCCCTTCTTTCCGATTTTAAGGATTTTGTGTAAATGAATACTCAAGAGGATGTCAAGCACACCAGCCACCTCTGAAACCTGCACATTCATTGGGCTGGTAAGCTAAGTGCAAAGTACCAGGGAGGGTTTTTGCATTACACTGGACTGGAGGTGATGCAGGCATCAAGCAGTGGGTTTACAGGGACCTACCTTCTTTTGCTTAGCACAAAACACAGTGGGGGGGAAGGTATTTAGACCTTCTACATCTTTACCAGAAGTGAATTTAGTAATCTACTGGGAAAAATGCAGGACAACCTTGGGAGGGAGAAGGATATCTAGTCCTGACTAGCAAAAGAAACGCTTACAAAGACTAGAAGAGACCTATTACCTGTGGTTCCATATACAGGGGACACAAACAGTTGCCCCCCATACTACTTAATTTCAAGCACTTGGAGGTTCTCAAGCTTTTGTCTTTTAGCCAAGCCACTCACGGCCTGCTCTCACCTTGCGATTCCAGGAAGTCTTGCTTCATTGCCAGAATCGCCCTAAGTTCATGCTGTCATTTATTTGGTTTCCCCCCTCCCATCATCTCTTGAGCGAAACACAGAGCTTTGCAAACACCTCCAGCTTCCCATGAGCCTCTGCCTCGCACTTCCACCCACAACTGCTGGTCCCCAACCTCCCCCCCAGCACACATTCATGTGCCGACAGGTTCTTGGTATTAACCCCCACCCTGTGGCCAGGTCTGTCGTTCACTGTATTTCTTGGAACCACAGCTGCACAAAGAAAGCATGAGGACAGTGTCTGCCAGCACCCAAACCACAAGCTCCACAGCTGCGCAGCTCCAACCAGCAGACAGAACAAGGTCAGGCAGCTTTCAGCACCAAGACAGTTGGGAGGAAACAGCAGAGATGTTTGGGGCTACAGAGCTGTGGAGAAATCCAGTGTGGAGGCAATCACATGCCACAGTCCAACAACAGTGAATAACCCATCTGATGTTTCTGTGATTAAAAGCACAAGGCTAGGGAAAACAAGAGGAGGGGAAGAATGGGAAAGGCAAGGGTGGAGGTCACAAATTCATACCACACTCCTAGAAGCATCCTTTCTTTGTTCCCTACATGCTCTGGGGAAAACAGGGAAGACACAATTCCAGGGGTACAATCCAGGGTGGCAAGAGGCTTCTCAGGCTAGCAAACAGGACAAGGAAAGCAAAAGACACATGAAAACCGGGGTAACCTCTCTGCTCTCGCACCCTTCCTGGGAATGTTTTACTTATTTGTGTGCTTTCCAGAAACTTCTGTTCTCAGAATCCAGGACTTTCCATAGAACCTGATCTGATATTAACCAAATCACTCCTCCCCTCCTGTTTGTCCACTTGGCTGCCAATCAGCACATGATAAAACCCTGGGAAGCCAGGCTGGAACGTAACTTCATGGCAATGGCCCTAGAAGATCACCACCATGTACCTTCCAAAATCAAGCCACAAGTGAGCCCAGCACTTAGTGGGCAGGCAAACTATGGCAGTTTTGTTCTGGGCTCTTCTGCTTGGCACCACAATAGAAAAGAGAAAGTGCTGCACAAAGCCCATGAAACTCCCCCTATACACACAAAGCAAAATACCAGAGAAACTCCAGGAGGAGCCACTGATCCTGCAGGAAAAGGCAGCTTTAGGCAGGAGCAATGATAGACAAACAGGTAAAGGCATGCCTAGCACTGAGCAATGAGTTTGGCTTCTGTCACACAACAGGAGCAGCTCCTGATGCGTCAGGGCACATGCCAAGTGCTGTATCATGTGTTGGGGAAGAGGCTGTGACAGTACCCAGAAATAACCGTACCAATCTTTACAACCCGTACACAGCATCACAGAATGGTTTGGGTTGAATGCTAGTGCCCAAGAGAAATTACCACAGTTGTCACATCTAAACTTGACCATGCCCAAGAGAGGCAAGAAGAGTGGCAGAAAGACAGTGTAAAAAGGCTGTACCTCAGGTCTTCAGCACAAACCTCTCTCTAGGCACATCTCTCCAGAAGCAAGGCACTTTGTTTCTCTGCAGATACTGGTACTGGTCACTGCCAGATACAGCGTCTGGACAGATGCACTGGTTCAGTTCACTAATCCCTAGCCCCCAAATTCCAGTTACTTGGATGTCTGAAAGAAGCCAGAGTGGGAAATGTATTTTTACCCCCCTGTTCATGTAAGAATCTGCTTGAGGCCCCTCCTTCCAATTACAGCCATTCTATAGCTTTTTTTTCTCCAGTTCCTAGTCTTAAATCCTGCTCTCACTGCTGATGAGTTAAGCTAGTCAGCTGAAACTCACTGAAATACAGACACTCAATCAATCAGAAAAGGGAAATTAAAAAGCTAAAGGCTTCTCAGAGCTCTTTAAGGGCCAAAAAAATAAATGGATTCACACCACAGAGATCTGCGAGATCACGTTAGGAAAGTCTATATAAGTTAACCTGGGGAACAGGTTTGTGTATGGCTTAAATCAGCTGTTGCTTTCCCCGCTTTCAGCACCGATTTTTGCTTTGAATTTATGGTTTTGAATCTGCCCTGGAAATCACCAACTTTGAAGGAATCCTCTGCACTAGCACAGCCTTTTTTGACTCACACAAGAAGCCAAGAGAAAGTACTGCCATAGTTTGTCTTGGTCAGTTAGCCAGGAATAACCCTGTTACTTCCTTCATTTCCTTTTGAACAAGAAATCTGTCCTGGGGTAACATCCTGTCCTGATTTGAAAGTGGCCAGCAGCAGAATCCTGCTAAGCTCCTTCAGCAATTAATAACCCTTTCTGTTATAGACGTGCACCTTTTCTTCTGGTCTTCATTTACAGGGCTTGTTCTACACTTGTCTATGAAGCCAAAGAGACTTCTGTTACCAATTTTCTGTAATTAACCCCTAAGATAGTCTTTGATGAGCTAAACAGTCTTTCACAACAAGACAGACTGTTCCAGCTGTTAATCCACCTACTGGTTCTTCTCCAAACCTAGTTTTCCATTTCTTTCTCAACCAGTCAGTAGCAACTTAACTGGACATAACATTTTTGTGGCTATTCCACTACTGCAGTATACAGATTACTTAATCCTGCTACTTGTACTTGGCAACCCCCTGTTAACACACACAAGGATCACATTAGCACGCTGAGCAGCCCATTGAAAACAGTTGCTTGTGGTCAGCCAATATCCCTTAAACCTCAGATCTTCCTCTGAGCACTTCTGGCGCTGAGAAGAGCTGCTTTTCTGGCTTCTGAGAAGCCCCTCAGCCACAAGGCACAGGCTGCACTACTTGTCTCTGCATATAGAATCTTATTAAACACCTGTGCCCAGCTCAAAGGGCAATTCCAACTGCTCGGCAGCAAGAACAGGCTCCCTTTGTCATTCCCACTCCCTGGCCTCTGTGCCACCGCCCACATTCAGAAAATATTTCCCCCCCCAACATACTGATACAGTATTGTCTTTCACACAGGCAAAACCTGATCCATGTGAGGCCACAACAGCAACGCTCCAACTTCAGCACATTTGTTCACAGCTACATTTTGCAAGTAGCAGTTCATTTCTGATCTATTAAATAATGCCCTATTGCATTTGTGTTCAATTTACTTTATAGCAGTTTATACATATCTCGAGAAAGGACATTACACTACATACAAGACAGGGCACCATTATCCTTTTCATTTCCAAAGTGAGTGACTCAGAAAGAAGCAGCTCCCCCTGAGGACACAACTGGTCAGAGGCAAAATCATGAAAGAAAGGACCATCCCCTGTCTCCGGATCAATGGCTGCACTCACTGGACACTGTGACCTTTTGCCCTTCCCAGAAAGTAACCATCTGTGGCAATGAAATTAGGGAAATGAAAAGTGTGTTCTGCATCAAACCCTTCCTTTCAGCACCAATTAAAACAGGAAATGTGTACACTGCCTTGACATAAAGCACTGGAAAAAGGCCTCACCTTGCACTCTGTAGATTTGAATATGTATGTCAGGGAGCCAAAAGCCTTCCTTCTCTGAGTGCCTGACCTCCTTGAAAGGTTAACGATTATGTTTAGCTAGAAGTAAGGCTAAACTTCATGAAAGCTTTTCTATGAGCAAACCTTTAACTGAAGTGCTTTCCTAGAACATCCCAGCACAATGAGTGCCCTTCAGCTGACAGATGTAAGTGCACAGCAATAGTTTACTGAGCATCTTATCATGGGAAAGAAACAATCTGTCTTGGAAAACAAGACAAAACTTGAAAATTGAAGTGGAAAAAGAATTAATTAGACAGCAACTGGTCTACAAGTTACAAATGCTATAGAGAGCATCAGTGGTTCATGTGTTATGCAGTAAGGGCTTTCCTGTTCAGTGAGCAGGCAGCACCAGAAACAAAGGAAATACTCTTCCCACTTACAACACAAAATTAGAAAGCTTCACTGTCAGGTGGTGTTGTGGAAGCATCATCAGATGCAGATGACACAAAAGAAGATTAAACAAATGAATGGAGGGCAGATTCATTAGTGATTATGAAGCACAACAGCCCCAAACACAGCTTTGGCTAAAACCAGCCCTTAACTACTGACTGTCAAAAGATGGGGGGATTTTTCCTTACCTATCTTTTCCCTTGTAATTTTGCTCCACCTGCTACAAGCCACAGTCACACCCAGCACATTGAACTAGACTGAACTAGAACCCTGATGCACTAACTGTTTGCTTCTGCCCTCATGGAAGTCTGCAGCCACAATATGTTTTGCATGACTACTAAAAGTGTTCAGGGTGACATAGACTTGCACGCGGTTTCTTTCCCTAAGATGTATCTCAGGCTAAACATTCATCCTCACAGTGCCCCCCCTCACAGGACAGTGGACTGTTCACATGACACAGCCGCTACAACAAAGCCAAGAGAGAAAAATTACATAGGTGTTGAGATCACAACAGGTCAAGGAGGCTTAACCAGGGGACTCCTGGCTGGCCTGAGGGTCAGAGGGGATGGTGGAACTGCAGTAACCGTCCCAAGGAGAACTGGAGCCCTCCTCCCAGCAGCCTCCCTCCAGCAAGAACAAAACCTTAATGTCCAAGAACCTGACTCTACCCACACAGTAGCTGCAAGGGATAACAAATGACCATTTGTTTCCAATGAAAAAAAAATAAGCCTTCATTTGCCCTAAAACATGGCATCTGAGGGAGGAGGGGATCAGGAACACCAGAAATCCTATCAGATTAAGAGGAAATAGAGCTAGCAGGAACTCCGGAGGCCTAAGCCTGGAGTGCCCTCTAGAGGTAGCACACTAGTGATACCTCACACTACCTCCTCCAGAGGAGTCCTGGACAAACTCAAGCCTTTCCTTGATGAAGTCATTATGAGGCTTCATTTAGCCTCTATTTGCCTCGACAAAAAAGGAATTATGTATCCACGGCTGGCTGAGTTCTCCTCTTTGTCCTATTTTTTCCTCTGATCCAGAAGGCTGATGCCTGAGGTTTAGGAAACCCTGCTTTGGGAAAAGGACTTTCTTCCCCATTAATACAGCGACTGAGCAATGCTAAGACAGGGATTCCTTGACATTACAATAAAAATCATATAACGAAGATAATTCACAAGGCTGATCACACTCCTAAACACACCTTCCCACTGCACAAGCCTGGCTCTGATGGGCACATGAAGAAAGCAGGCACAACACTGAGTTCCACAAGCCCTCACAAACCCACTGAGCACTTGCAGCAGTGAGTCCAAAGCTTAGCTCACAGCAGGCTGGGTAACTTGGGGAAGGTATGACTGAGTGCTGCTTACCAAAACTCTGCCTCAGCACAGCTTGGCTGTGCTCACAGGAGCATCTATCAGGCCTGCACACCAAGAAGTTATGAGTGAATGCAATCAGCTTTGTTGTCCCACTCACAGCTTGAACAGGAGTTGCTAATTTCCTCATTTTGGCTGCCTGTCCCTCCCCACCTGGATTCCCACAGAGCAGAAGATGGAAGCCACATGCGCTGAAATGATTTTCGCAGAGGAAGCAAATGGGAAAGGCCTCAGTTACCAGAGAGAACTTAACAGGCTCCAAAGAGGCAGATTTCACACAGGGCAAAATTAAGCAGACAACTGAGCTTCTCTTAGCATGTGTGTCTCTATCCTGAGGACTGAAACAATGCTGGCGGTTTATGTCATACTGTGTTTAACTTCATGCCATTACCAACGTGTCTGGGAGCAAGTCATAAACCTTCTGTTGTAAACAGAATAAAATGTGCATCATAAAACCTGCTCCTCTTCTTTTCAGACTCAGAGTCAACAAGCAGCAGCATTTGCAGAAGCTACACTAACGTAAGGAGGAAGCAAATTTTGCAGCTGCTTGTGTATCTGCACTAACAAGTCAATTTAGGGAGTCACTTACTCAGCCAAGGACAAACCAAGCCATGTGGCTTGTGTGTGCAGTCACAGATAAGCAACTTGAACCTGTGCTATCACTGTTGACAATGAACTGTTTCCTAAAGAGCAGGGATTATTTACAGACATTATTTGGGGAAAAGTTCCAGCACCACTGTCTTTAAGAAAGCTGCAGACAAATCCTAAATAAGAAGAGAGCAACAGATGCACCATCATAGTAAATTTTCCCAGAGAGACAAGGTTTAGGTTAAGCTCCTTTATGCTATGCTTTTGCACCAGGGTATGTGAAGGATTTCAAACACAGCAAGTTACATTGCACTGCATTTCAGCATGTGTCAGTGGAGATGCTTTTACCAAACTCATGCTTACGGGCACAATTAACAACATCCTCAAGCATTAGCCACCCCAGCTTCCACTCCACATGCCTTGTTTGAAGCCTGGCACTGCATGGAGAGAATTAGAGCACAGCACCAAAAGAAGCCTTGCCAAGAGATGTTCTGACTTGCAGAGCACGCAAGTTCTCCCTCGTTTTAATGCTCACATTGTAGCCATGAATTAATGGGGAGTTAGAGGCTGGAAACACTCTTGAATCACCCCAAGCAGAAATACCATTGGCACTAACAAAGTTAACCATGGCTGGGCTCCAACTGGAAAAACTATTCCTTAGAGCCTTATCTCCAGACTTAACCACCATGGAGTGATCAAAGCCAGACACAACAGACAGCTCACACCTTCTCTGGACACGAGTGTAATCACAATGACTTAAGGCCCTGCCGGCTCTCAGTGAGGCACTGCTGACACCCCCCACTAAAAAACGGCTCTGCTTCTGAGTATTCTTGTACAGGCTGAGATGAGAGAATGTCTAAAGTGTTGATTCCCACTAAATTGTTCAGAACCCTCTAATGGATTTTAGTAGCACCCTCTTCCTCAGAGGGCATAACAGAAGCAAAGGCCATCTTTGACTCTTGCGTAATAAAAGGTGTCAGATGAAGCATTCTGCAGACTGCATCCTCTCCAGTGAGCCACATCTTTCTTCACGCATTCCCAACACTATCTCATCCCCAGAAAAAGCAAAGGCAGTCTTCCCGTCTCAAAGCCCACTCAGTCCTTGACATCTCTTCTGATATTGTCAGTAGGGGACATTCTGTCTGAATGAGTGGAGCCATCAGCCAGGTGGTAGCTGCCATGTCCTAACAGCTTACACTGTTTTAGTCTCCACATGGACAAACAAGCTCTCTGGAGTCTGTTATTATTTTCCAGTAGCAGCTTTCCACTACTGCAGGATTTTGTTAACAACCTTTGGAAAGCTTTGAGATTCTTATCCTTGCATCAAAGTACTAGGCCACTAAGGCATAGTTCAAAACCTAGCAGCATAGGTTTTGAACTTCCAGGAGTCATTATCACAGCAGAAATAAGGAAAGCAAGCCAAGACACGGGAAGAAAGCCATCAGTGGAGATGGCTCTCTGTGTAATTAAATGATACATTAGCTGCCACCATGTTCCCCACATTCATACCTCTGTTTCAGGACGAGGAATAAATACTGGGGGCCTCATCTTCAGAGTCAGGTCCCAAAAGTCCCACTCACCAAGTACATACTGCACCGGCATTCTGTGGCAAGCAAAAGCAAGTGTGAATGCTTCAGGACTACACCTTGTTATACAAGAAAAGCTCCCAGTACCATGCTTACCTCATTACTAACACATCACCCTTCTGAGAGCGAGCACCTAGACACCCCTAAGGCTCTCAACTGTGGGTGCAATGTGCATGTGCACTGTAAGAGAGTTCCATTCCCACAGAAGAGTTTGCCATCACGCACTGGACCTGGGGAACTACAGGCCAGTCAGCCTCACCTTGATACTGGGGCAAGTGATGGAACTTGTTCTAGAGATTGTTTCTAAACATACTAAGTACAGGAAGGTGACTGGGAGAAGCCAGCAAAGGGGAAATCATTCCTCAGTACTCGACAGCCACCCAGGACAGTGACTAGGTCGGTGCATGAGGAAACAATAACCAAAACCATTTATCTTGACTTTCTTAAGGATTTCGATACTGTCTCCCACAATATTCTCACATACAAGCTGATGAAGTACGGACTAGGTAAATGAGGTGGGATGAAAACTGACTGTACTGGCTGGCTTGGAGGGCTGTGTTCAGCAACATGTTGTTCAGCTGAAGGCACATCACTAGTGAAGTACCCCCTGGTGTCAAGAGAGTGGAGCCAATATAGCATAACATCTTCATTCATGACCTGTATAAAGGCACAGACAGCACATGTCTGCAGGTGACAGCAAATTGGGAGGAGTGGTCAATAGGCCAGATGAGTGTGCTGCTTTTCAAAGGGACCTGAGGAGGCTGGAGAAACAGGCTGACAGGAACCTCATGAAATTCAGCAGAGTAATGCAAAGCCCTATAGTACAGGAGAGACGGACATACTGGGGTAAGGCCAACAAATGGCCATTAAGGGATTAAGGGATTGGAGCACCTGACACACAAGGAGAGACTCAGAACTGGGACAGTTAAACGCTGAGAAGAGAAGGCTTGGGCTGGATGAGCAGGGGAAGGAACCTCATTAATAACCATATGTATCTGGTGAGAAGGAGCAAAGAAAACAGAGCCTGACTCTTCAGTGGTATGCAATGAAAAGACAAGCAAAGGGCACAGACTGAAATATAAGACAATTTCATCTAAAGCTAAGAACCACTCCCCCTTTTTCTTTTTTTTACATTGTGAGGGTGGTCAAATACAGGAACAGGCTCTCCAGAGATGCTGTACAGTATCTATATTTAGTTATATTAATAACTGAATTGGACACGGCTCTGAGCAACTTGTGCTAGTTGATCTTTTAAGCAGGGGAGATGGACTACATTTCCAGAGCTCCCTGTCAATCTCCATGATTTCATGTCTATGAATTCTGTGGCTATGTTCTTAGCTGCTGTGAGGCACCATACCTCAGGTCTCCATGTAGAACAGCAGATATTTTTTGCAATCTTAAAAGCACTCGAGACACAGCAACTTGCAGGCCCGATTCCAGGTAGCTCTTTCACAGCAAACCCATTTAACTTTTGTATTAAGAGAACTTCTCCTTCACAGAGCAAGCAAATGGAGCCTAAATGGAGACCAAAGCTACAGCAACCTCTAAACACCAAGGAAATCCCTCTCCAAAGACTAGAAAGGGAAGCACAGCAACCCCACAGAGCAGTATAGGACTGGCAGCTGAAGACAGGAAGGGCCAGGGCTTGATTCTGTAAGCATGGAAGGGCTTAATGAAAATGTACCCAATTCGAAGTCAGTATTGCCAGTTTCCTGCTCCTCTGCAACATCCCTCAAACCCTCTTTGCTTCCAGACAGGACAGACAGGTAATTTGCTACCTGACAACAGCAAATGCCCATCACTTGAGTCACCATAAGAGACAAACACAGTACTGTTACTTGACATGTCAGCTGTTAATGGTCTTCTGTCTTCTCTCTGCTGCCATTCTTCTGGCCTATTAAGGCTGAAGGAAAACCCTCCCAAGGAATAACTGTAAGAGGATGCTCCTACCTTTCTAGTCGCTTGTTGCTCAGCTGCTGGATTTGTTCCTGCTGCGCTGCTGTAAGCGGAGCATGGAGGCTTTTGGAACTCAAACTCTGAAACTGAAACAAGGTCACATTAAAACCTGCCCATTTGTACCACTACAGCATCCTCCGGGGAGACCCAGTATTCTTACAAACACATATACCAGGGGCTGTTAGAAACCACAAATGATTAGGCAAACCTATCTGCATGTTTTAAACCAAACCTGTACAACTGTTCTTCTGCTAGTTTTGTGGCTCAGAGGAATAAATAAAATTAAGGGACATTCCACCAAGCAAGTCAGGGTCCAGTGTGGGTGTGTATGCCATGGGTTACACTCCATCTCTGCAAAAGAGGGTATTCAAGAGAACCCAAGTGTTCTATTGGCATAAATAAACTATGCCTCACCCTCTGTGCAACCTATGAAAGGACAAGTTGTTCTACTTCCTGTAAGAGATAAAAAGAAAGGTAAGGGATTCAACCAAAATGACTAAGTGAGAAGCACACAGAAACCATATGCTTTTCCTATTACTTAACTGTTTTTGCTCCTAGGACAAATGACACGATATATTCACTGGATTCTCGTGCTTCGGGGATGCCATTTGTCTCAAACACCTTCTGCCAGTAGTTGACCACACTGGTGGCAGTCATGACCCCAGGCCTTGCACTGCAGCTCTGCCTCAGAGATGACCACTTCGGACTGAAGATTTGACTCCACCTCCCTGGCACGCACCGAGTTGAGAGACACGACAACCTCCTAAGCAGTGTGTGTGTGAGGCATCTCATTGTTGCAAAATCAGTTCCTGCCACCAGCTGATCCACTCAGCACTGAGGCTCACAGGACACTTAGTGCTACCACAAGCCACTGTGGCTAAGCACCAGCTGAGCGCAGTCAATGGATCTCTTCACAGCAGCACAAAAATGGCATTGGTTTGCAGCACTTCTGGTCTAGAAAATGAGACAAGAGTGAAGCCCGGAATCAGACTCCACAAGTCAAGGAGAGTTATAAAGCAGGTATGTTTATTACAGTGCCGGGTGCAAGGGGGATCACTCCTCCTAACTTGCACACCGAGGGATTAAGCAAGTAGATATTTATTACACACAAACATGCATATTCATTACGTTCCTGAGAGAGAGCAGAGGGGACATTACAATTAGTTCAGGTACTCATTATCATAAATCTCCTCCCTTTTGACACTTGCACACAAGCCCCGATGGTCATGGGCAGGGGTCTTCAAGATGAAGTAAGCAGTCTTCCCCTGCGTGCACTTTTCACCTTTGGCACAGTTGGATGCCCCAGTAATCCCAATGAGCCGAAACCAGCCATATCTGCAAGTTTCTGAGAGCTGGCAAAGATGTAGAGCAGTGTGACCTTCTTACAAAATTGATTGCAAGCAGGACAGCATGGGCAGACAAGGAATATCCCAAGCTAGAGGATGTTCGGGAGTCACTGTCTCCAAACTGACTGATAATTAGAAGGATGGTAAGAAATAATTCACTCATTAGAAGGATGGTAAGAAATAATTCACTCTTGTTAGTAAGACTACTAAATTCTGTTATCACACCATAAACTTACAACACAAACATTGTTCTCTTAGACCTAAGTTAATTTAAAAGTATTTTAAAACTATGTTTTCCAAGCACTTGCTTTTCTTATATCAAGAGAACAGCCTGAATCCCTTGGGCTAGCAAATCACTTGTTCCCCACTGACAAACTGCAGACTGCTTGCCACAGACTGCAGACCACAGGTGAAAAACCATCAAACCCTAAGAATAACAATTACCCCAACAAAACTCAGGTGACAACTAACCAGCTCTGCTGCTGCAACCCAGTTCTTTGCAGAGCTGCCCATCTCCACAGGCCAGAGCTACGAGGAGGCCAGTTCGTGCCCATGGCAGGGCAGAAGCAAGTGCGCCTACATACAGGCACAGTGCTCTGCCTGCCCTTGCTCTCAGAAACCCACAGACACACCAATCTCCAGCTCCAGCCCTTGGCTCTGCACCCCACAAGTGGATCATTCTGGCTCCTTGCAGGAACACCATAAGTCTCTCCTAGATTCCCTCCTTTATGCCTCTCTCTGTTCATAAACCACAAGTCCTGGGTTAGCAGGTGTGCCCACAGAAGATCTTGACTCCACAAGTCAAGGGTTTTCCACACTGTCACTATCCCCAGAGAGCAAACAAGGGGCCACAACACCAAGGCTGAGCTGCAAAGAGCAGAAGAGAGAGAAAAACTCACAAGGTACAACTGGAGGGAAGGGAAACACTTGAAAGATACAAAGGCCAGTACAGGCAAACCCTGCCAGAAAGAAGTCAGTCTCTTACAGAATAGAACAGGCAGAGGCAGACGGAGGGAAAACAAACAAGATGACCGCAGGACACAATGGAGATGAAGCTTTACAAAACAGCTGCTGCATATCACGCTTGGAACTGTGTGAGACAAACAAAACAACCACCCCACTTTCCTGCTGCGCTCCATCAGAAATAAGGGCCTCCCTCCCTTCTGACTCACAGTCCCTGGGGCTACTGTGGGTTTCCCTGAGCATCCATTTCCCATTCCTCTATTGATGGCTGCTTTTTGTCACCCTCTCAGAAAGCCACAACCTCCCCTCCTCCAAAAAACCACCACACAAACAACTAAACTAAACTTCCCTCTGCAGCAGCCCTGGACCATGCTGCACAGGCACCAGTGAGGGGCCTACCATGCTCTTGCTGCACAGCAAACTTGGGAAAAGTCAGGCTCTTCTTTGCAAAATCAAACCAACGCCCAGTGAGACAGAAGAGGGCAAACTCTGCAGCAGAGGTCTCAAGACTGGCTCATCTGTTACCTCCTGGCAAGGTGTGGGTGCTCAAAGAGCCTGAGGATTCCCTCCTTACCATCTTCATTACCCCCCAGCAGATAAGTAGCCCCTATGAAAACTTGTTTTTCTGTTATGCATAAGAAGTCTGACAGCTAGGCTTTACCTAAGCAGCTCCACAGTCCAAAGCCCTGTTTTGGGGATACTACCAAAAGGGGAACACTGAAGAAATAAAACATTAACCATTAAATGTGTTAGGGAGGCAGCTAAATTTTTACTTTCCCATGGCTGGAACAATGCTGCCACTACTATCATTACTAATAAAGGAAATCAGGTCCTGATGTGAGGTTCCTCGCCTGTTTGCACACAGGCAGGGGCAGACATGTTCCCACAGCTCTGCGGTTTGGTCCCACTCAATTAAGTCGAACACAAACAGCGGTGGCTCCTGAAAGGTTTGCCCTCCCCACACTCCTCCTCCCGCCATAGGCTCAGGCAGGAACTGGGGCCTGCACCGTACAAGCTGGCACCCCTGTGCCACGGGGTCAGTACTCAGCTTGGCCGGCCCCTAGGCCCGTACCAGGGCGGAGGTACGAGGCCCCACTTGCCAGCCAGGGAGCTGCCCATCCACACCACATTCTGGTGATCGAGCGGCAGAACACCGTGGGCCCGGAACACAGCTTTCCTTCCAGCTGTCCCGGCCCCCCCTACACGCGCAATACCCTGACCAAGGCCAAGCACCCCGCCTGGCACCGCGACCATGGCGCTGGGTCACTTTACCTGGGCGGTGGCAGACCCGGGGCCTCTCACAGGCGAGCGCGTCCGCACAGCGACGCCTCACCTCATGGCTACCGCCACCGGCGGGGCTGGAGGCGCAACAGGCTCCCGGCAGGAGCGGGGCCCTGAGCCGCCGCCTCCCGCACCGCACCGCGAGGCACGACCCCAGGACCGCACAACGCCGCCACGCGTTACCACAGCCACCTCCCCGCCCGCCCGCCGCGCGCGTGATTGACAGGGGCACGGACCAACCGCGAGACGAGCCCCGAAGGCAACAACCAATCGCCTGCAGCGCTGAGCAGCGGGGCGGGGCCGCGGGCGTGCGGCGCT